>CM067375.1:77618883-77723883 GCA_034401795.1 Chaetoderma sp. LZ-2023a
CCTTGAACTGCCTAACTATCAATTTCTAGAAAACTACAGGTAAGCGTTGATTATTTTGAAACTAATTTGATCGGGTGCTCTCGCTGCATATGGCGAAGTTGATCATGACGTAATACGATTGATGGATAAACGGTAATCCTTCATTATAACATACTAAAAGCAGGTACTGCACTTCCGGGGCTATTACGTTGTAAGACGCATGACTTAAACACGGAGAAATCTTTGGTTTCACGGCTCACCGAATGTATAGATTAAATGTCACTGAATATAAAACATGCGGATACGTTGCGGACACACAATCACGCTGACGACTATCGTTGTTATAAGCAGCCATAATTCTGAATTTACTTAAAGAGACATTCAGTGATAGATATAAATATATTTTGGAAAATTATATTTTATTTTGAAAGTGTAATAATGGTACGCACGTATTGTTACTGCATACACAGACATTCCTGACCGGTCAACCATATTTGTTATACTTTGCTATTTTTCCGTAAGCATTAGTGCACACTACAGTTTCGCCGCATGAGAAATTATTTTAAATACGAAACATTCCTATCGGAAAGAACTTAAACCGTCTTAAATACGTTTAGACAGTTGGACAATTTCCGACGAAATACTGTAGCCACGAGTTCTACAATTACTATTAATCCTAGTTGTTCGCAAAACTGGTAAAGACTGTCAGGGCGGAGGATGCAAACTGCAAACGATTATAGGATACTTGAGATTAATCAGTGACTAAAATAAACATAACCGCAACATATCAATTTCAGTGCGCTTAATCCGGCTCAATGAATCAGGACGGTAATTTTAGAAGCATGCTCTGATGTTCTCTGTGAAACGGTAGTGAAATCTTCCGTAACATTTGTTTATACGTTTTTAATATTTTTGAAATTTCAAATTTTCAGCTTCTTGGCTATTGCGTGCCAATATTTCTAAGAGTCGAGGATCAAATGATAGTGTTTACCCACCAGGAGCAGCTTATAGGCCTATACACTGAATTCCCTAGATAAAAATCATAGATCTATCAGCCGCTGTATATTTAAATTTAACAAATAATCGACAAAGATTATGCTATAATCCATCCGGAAGAAATGCATCCGTCACTACCTCATGCGTATCTACCTTTATTCTGTATGATAAGATCAAGACTCACCTCCAGTAGATACGTCTACGGAAGCTTCGGCCACATCCTCGTTAGTTTACATCATCTCGCTGTGTCACGAGAAGCTTATATTTGTACAATGCCGCCAATAGAACGATGTAATTCCACTGTTACCGCGATCGTCAAATAGCGCATTTTTACGCCATTGCTGATCTTATCCATCTAGTTTATATTGTATCAGTGGGCATCTCATAAATATTCATGTAGGGAAATCCCTCCTATCACGTGACACATTTTTTTTGTTTCGCTTTAGGTTTCAATTGGTGTCAATCAGCTATTGTTATTAGATAGATGCATCATCCGTAAATTATTAACGACTATTTTGAATGATAGGCTATAGTCTAAAGGCGAAGTGTCACGCGCACCGCGTATGAGTGAAGTGGCTTGCGTTATCAGTTTTAGTAAAGCGTCCACAATAGTTTGCAAACTATTGCAGTTATTACGAAAACGGGCAGCGAAACCCACGTTCATTCATATGTGTGTCTTGCCAGTATTGTGGTATTTTCGTTATGGGACTTTCATTATGAAAAAGCAATCATAGCCTGATTTTTCGTGAACTCATCTCAGACTACCTTCAAAATTTGAAATTACAAATAGATGCGGTATGGATAATGATTATGGATATGGGAGCGGATAGAGAGGGGTGACTTTTTGACAATTTCCATCCGACCGCATGAGTGGCAGATCGGATGACCGACTGACTGCATGAGTGACAGATCGGATGGCCGACTGACCGCATGAGTGACAGATCGGATGGCCGATTGCATGAGTGGTGGACTGACGGGATGCATGAGTGACAGATCGGATGACTGCCCGAGTGATGGACTGACAGATAGGCCGACAGGCGGAACGACTGATTGCATGAGTGCCAGATCAAATGACCAACTGTATGAGTGATGGACTGACAGACTGCGTGAGTGACATTTCGAATAGTTGTATGAGTGACGGACTGACTGCATGAGTGGCATGTCAGATGACAGATGGACAGATAGAACCACCCACCCACCGATTGATCAACCCATTGACCAACCGACCAACTGACTGTGTGGATGGCTGCCTTAGCGACGAATGAAGCATAGAATATGGCTATGAAACTGGCGTAGGTGTTTACAATATCACGTAAAAATCACTTGGACTTTAAAATAAGCCGCCAGCGTATTACAATTGTACCATAATAACAACGGTATAATGTGGCGAATTGGCACTGGGGCAAACGCCACTTGATGGGATTGTTTTCCGTGTCCAATCGCGTAAATATTGTTGAATTTTCTTATTCTAGCGCTCAAATATCTTCATATGATTCAATAGCAGGCTGTCACTAAGAAGTTGATACATGAGAACACGCTAAAACACGCGAGTAGGAGAAGAAAATATGTAGCGTAACCTCGTCGCTTTACGACCGGGGAAGCCCTTCTTTTATTGAATGGCTGTTCCGCTATTTTAGGAGGCACACCATACACATTTTTAATAAAACTCATCCACGTTGCATAGTTTTTATGCACAATTCAATTTCAATGATAGGGCGCCCAACATGGAAAATCATTTCATTAGATTAGATTGCATAAAAATACGATAAATACGCCTGGAATATTGTAAGTTTGCGATTATTTTTCATTTACGCCTACTTGCTGTGACACAGTAGGCCTACTTTTAATTACGACTTTTTGCAACGTCGGTAGGTCCAGAATTTTGCTACAACGGACCTTAACAGCCTTAGCTATTCCCCGCCCATCCTTAGTTAAGCTCCACTGACGCTTCGCCCATGTTGGATCCCAGAACGCCCTGACTATAAATTACCTTAAAAACTATACAGGTAAGCTGCAGAATATTTTGAAGCTAATTTGACTGGCCGACTGGGTGTTGAACATGCTGCCTATAGCAGCAACAGCGCCCAGTCAAAATAGCTTCAAAATAGTCAACAGAATGTTTATTAAATAGTAAAGACATACAATTCGTACAACAACGCTTAGTGTGTCTTCAGTTATGCGTTAGTGGCGTACTTATTATGACGTCTTCCTACATATCATATGATTGATGGATAAACTGGAAAGGTTCTTTACCATTTCAACATATTGGATTATTATCCGGACATCAATCAATCAATCAAGCAAGCAATCAAGCAATCAGTCAATCAATTAAATAGAGATATGCTAAAGTGTATCTCAAAGACGTTCTGGTCCGGGTTCTGGTTCAAATTGCTAAAGACACAGTTTTCCTTATTAAACGAGCTCCCGGTACACAGAAATGTATGGCGCGTGCACAATATACAGGAAAATTAATCACGTTAAAAATATAACACACATCTTGATGATTCAGATTCAGATCCAGATTATTTATTGGCACGAAATCTACATACATATAGATATAGCCATACTCATACATAGATAGTAGCCAACATACGATATACAGGTGACAATAAGTAAAATATACATGATATATACAATATGCAGACGCACACTCCCACGCACACATTCATGTCCACGCACACGCGCGCACACACACACGCGCGCACGCATCTTGACGTCACAATTGAGCGCATAAAATCATTACGTCATACAATTTCCCAGCAACGCAAGACAATGAGAGTGTATTTCTATGAACAAAATCAAGAGGACGTAAGTACGTAACGCGGGTTAAAATAGTTTGAACTTCATTCATTCAGTCATCCATTCATGAGGTTATAGTTATTTAATGATAATCATGCATCTTATTTTGAAAACAATTTGACTGAATATCAGTGTTGAATTGCAAAAAAAGAAACCCCTACATTTGTTCCTAGGAAAATCACGTGATTGTTTCAAGTGTTCGGAATTGGTTCTGTATAATACAGCACAATGTTAAACGTGATTGTCTGTGTTCATTTCCGTAACACGCTCTTTGAAGATTTTAGCTGAGGATAGCAGCTCAGAAAACCTAAATTTCTCTCAATCAGTCAGCCAGCCAGTCAGCCAGCCAGCCAGCCAGCCAGTCAGTCAGCCAGCCAGCCAGCCAGTCAGCCAGCCAGCTGGCTATAAAAGCGTATTCCTGGCAGTATCTAAAAACTGATACCGAGTTCCCTTCGACCCTGCCTTAAATTGTGTAAAGTTAACGGTGCATTGAAATGTTACTGACACTTTTTTATTATACATAGGCCCTAACGGTTGGGAAACAGTAGCGATTCAAAGACTGAATGAGTAACACCGTCTCCATGTTACCACTCCAAGAAATATTTTGAATTTTAAGGTGGGAAGAAGCAATTTCATATCCTATGCGTGGCAAAAGAGAATGCTTATATTCCTTTTCAAGCATTTTCTATTTAGCCTTCGAACGACGACGAACGAGTCAGCAACAGCTTCCAGTCAAGTTAGTTTCCAATTATTCAGCAGGGCATTTCTTACACCACGGCACCACCCAAGGCATGATGTCCAGTACGAGTTCGCATAGAATACGTACAGATACTGATATAAAAAACGTTTTAGCCCTTTAATGGTCAAACTGACCAAGAAATAACTTTGCAGTGGTCTTCAGACAGGGCTATTTGAAAGGCCTAGAGAAGAGTATTTTTGAATATTTACCACTAGAATGACTGGCTCGGTAACCGAGCCAGTCATTCTAGCGGTACATTTTCAAAAAGACATCTCTTCGCTCAGCATGCAGATAGACACAGGTCAAGTAAAATCTTTAATTTTCGTTACTATTACCCATTTAATGGTCAAGCCGGCAAAGAAAATTCAGAGGTAAATTTACAAAAAAACAGTCTTCTAAAATTAAAACATCTTGAAATATATTGACCGTCAAAATGTTTAATTGATATATTGAGTAGTATTTTGAGAGCATTGAGGCGCTGTTGACGCAAGAGGGGATAAACACATTAAAGTCCCACATCCACGCCGGAATGCTTGAAATAAAATTGTTAAAATTACATACTTTAAGAGGCTTATATTAGGACTATGTAGACCCTACGTCGATGTAATGGAACGAAGTAAATCTTAACATCTGACAATTTCATTCCGTATAAATTAATATAATAATTCTTATGTTGTGAAATTGAATTGGAGACACATTTCCCGAATTCAACTTCGCAATTAAAAACCAGACGGACCGCGGCCCGCGTGTCTTAAAATAGTATACCCCTTGATGAATCAAACGTCTACTGTAAAACTCTAACATTCTTATAATTCTTGAAAATGAGACAAATCTCATAGAAATTAACTAAGTGGAAACCACATAAAAATATGTAAACAATTTGAAAATTATTTCAATAATGATGGCGACTGGGTGCAATGATGGAATTAGAACAAATCTGTAGTAAAGTTTTATTGACATCGGATAAGCCCCTGAGGAATTAAATATCCATTGAAAAACTTATCTTTTACCTACATTGCAACTCTTGATGCAAATGAACCTTTCCATGTTTATCCATCTGTCATATGACGTCATATGACATCATAATCATCTACGTGACGTGTAGGTTGACGTCATAAATCACGACGGCATGAATGATTCGAAATAGTCCGTCTTTAACGCTTAATAGTCCGACATGTTGTACGAATTGTATGTCTTTACCATTTAATAAATATTCTGTTGAATAATTTGAGACCAATTTGACTGGGCGCTGTTGCTGCCATAGGCGGCAACAGCGCCAAGTCAAATTAGTTTCAAAATATTTAACAGCTTACGTGTATAGGTTTCAGGAAATTGCTCGTAAGGGCATTATTCAGGGATCGATCGATCCCAACACGAGCGAGTTGTGGGTGGAGCTTAGCTAGAGATTGGCGGGACATAGCTAAAACTTTAAAGGTCCATTAAGCTAAGTCGACAACCTGTAGAATTATGGAACGAAATTTGAAAATCATTTCGATTATGACTGAGACGAGATGCAACAATTGTATAGATTAACTCTGTAAAGTTTTTGTTAAGGTCGGATAAGCCCTTGATGACATAAATGTATATTGAAAGCCTCTAACATGTATCTGCACGCCGCACGCAGGCACGCCATTCGGATCTCAATGACGAGCCATCATATGCCTAGCATAGGACTCCCCAATAGAGGAGTCCAGCTTATCAGTCCATCATATGACGTCATAATCAACTACGTGACGTGTAGCCTAGGGTCATAATGTCAAAGGCAACAACAGCGCAGAGTTAAATTAGTTTCGAAATATTCAACTGCTTACCTGTATACTTTTCTGGAAATTAATTGGTTAGGTAGTTCTGGAATCGATCTATCCCAACACGGGTGAAGTGTAGGTTGAGGCCGTGGAGCTTAGCTAAAGTTGAGCGGGGCATAGCTAAAGCTGGATCCCTTTATTATATTATTTGAAACGAAATGAAATCCTCATCATGTTCAGATTTATTTCGATCCATCCCTTTGACGTTTTAGGCGTGTGCTTAACAGACATTAGTTATATTTTTAATAAAGCATCTCAGTTTCCTTCCGTCACAAGCATTCTTATAGTTGATTCAAGTGTTTTGTGTATTTTCCTTTCTGTTTTGAGGTGTACCGCATATTACAGTTGCATTCGGAAGTATTAGAGGCAACTTTTCTATAATTGCACTGCACATTGGTCTTTGCATATCCGTGACCGCGATCTTGAAATATTCGCATTGCTACTGAACGGTTCTGTCAGTGCCTGCTGAAATATTGGACTGAAAACAGATATGGGTGCTGCCCTCTGTGCAACGATATGTCATGTTGATGAAACCACGGTTCGAACACGCCGTCTGCGTACTGCAGTCAAACAGGACAACGTCATGTCCACTTTCTCCATTTGTCAGAGTACGCCAAGACGCAATCGACACTATCTGCTAAACGAAAACGAATTTGAATTTTTACTCTGTATAGCGTTTGAAAATGACAACGCCGCATTTGTCATCCACCTAGTGAACTACTACAGCAATTATAAAGCACAGACACTTAGAACTTATATATGGCCGAACGATACGGTGATGGAAGAATCCACGCGCAATGATGACAATAGGGCCACAGAGACGCAACTTCAGGGGCTTGTGAACGTTAACGAAAAAGACATCTACAGAAACACTCCTCTGTTTTATGTGGTAACAAATTCTTCAGTACAAAAAGTTGAGAATCTGCTCAACAGAGGCGCGGAAACAAACGTCAAAAACATCATTCACGAAACACCTCTGACGTACGCAGTCAGCTGGTTCCCTTCTTCCGTTAGTGAGATGGCTTGTCGAGTTGCAATAATCAAGATGTTGCTACAGAGGGGCGCTAATGTGCATGTACACGATGTCCGTGGCTGGACGCCACTTCATCTCGCAGTATTTTTGTGTCACCCACAAATTATAAGACTTCTTTTATTCTACGGTGCTGATGTTCACGCCAAGGATGTTTGCAAATGGACCCCATTATACCACGCGGTAATCCTGGGTAAGATGGTGATCATTCAACAGCTGCTCAAAGCGGGTGCCACCATCAATGACAAGGACATTAAAGGCAGGACGATGCTACACAATGCAGCTTATTTTCGTAATCCTGAAATCATTCCGTTTTTGTGTGACAGAGGAGCAAGCATTAATGCCGTTGACAGTAATGGACACACACCTATATCAATTTCATTGAACGGTAAGTTATCTTCAATTAACCCTTATCGCGCCTGAAAGGTCAAATTCAGAAACTCATTTACTATTTAAGACATGTTCTGTTGAGTGTTTTTGAAACTAATTTGAGTGGAAACTGTTGTTGCACATGGCAGCAAAATTGCTCCTGTCTAACGGACGGTTCCACTTTTAGTTATTCCCCGCCCATCTCAATTTAGGCGCCACCCACAGCACGTCCGTGTTGGGATCGATCGATCTCTGAACTCTCTGACTATCAATTTCCAGAAAACTATACTGGTAAGCTATTGAATATTTTGGAACTAATTTGACTGGGCGCTGTTGCTGCATATGTCAAATTAGTTTTCAAAATATTCAACAGCATGTTCATTGAATAGTAACGACATACAATTCTCACAACGTGTCGGACTATTAGGAGTTAATGACGGGCCAAATAGAATCATTTATGACGTAATGATTATGACGTCAGCATACACGCAACTTACTTGGTTATGACGTCATATGATCGATGGATAACCTTGGAAAGTAGGAAGGTGACGAGGCCACGCCCACAAATAGCAGAGTTATGGGCCTTGCTATATATTCAAAGTACAGAAGCCTATGGGGAAAACACTTCTGCGTCACCTTTCGTCATTTATCGATGGATTAAAACCAAATTTGGCAGATATTTTCCAATTAATATGAAGTAGTCACGCCTATAAACCAGAACTATAAATCTGGTTAATTAAGCGGTTTTAAGTATTATACCCTATGGGGGAAAATAAGTGTTTAGTCAATATTTGATGAATTGAAACCAAATTTAGCAGATGTGTTCCTTCAGTCGAACGTCTATTTGAACTATGAATAGAAAGACGCCACACTTTTAAACAAGGTCCATAACTCTGGGCATTAAGGAGTTTTAAGCTATTGAACCCGACAGTGAAAATGCATTTATTTCATCAATCGTTGATGAATTGAAACCAAATTTAGCAGATATGTTCCTTCAGGTAGTATATAATTGTGCTATGCATATGACGAGGACACGACTTAAACCAAGGTCCATAACTCTGGCTCTTTAATGCGGATTTAAGTATTGACTCTATGGGGAGAATACATCTGTGTCACGTTTAGTAAATTGTTAATGGATTAAAACAAGATTTGGCAGAAATGTTCCTTTAGTACACTTTAATCATTTGGAAATTGGGTCAAGGATAGCTGCCCCATTAATCAATGGTACCGGTACTTTTCTCGTTGGTCAATAATTTCAATATTCTTGCATTTCTCGTCCAAATTTTTGACTGTGACCATTGCCCCATCGATAAATGTCAGTGTTGTGAAACGTGAACCGTTGGTCAATAGTATTAGGTATGGTTTCCCCATTGGCCAATGCTACATTTTCCATTCGCCAATAGTGTCAAGGACATCAGTATTTTTGCATTTTCCGCTCAAACATTTCCCTGTGACCATTGCACCATTTGTAAATGGTATCTCTTTGTACATTTGAGACATTTGACAATAGTCTCAGGTATGGCTGCACCATTGATCAATGTTTCTTTTCCCTTTGGTCAATAATGTCAAGTACACCAATATTCTTGCATTTCTCATCCAAATGATTAACTGGGACGACTGTAAATGTCATTTGCTTGGTCAATAGTGTTAGCGATAGCTGCCTCATTGGCCAATGGTACTTTTCCCGCTGGTCAATAGCATCAATACTTTTGTATAACCGGTTATATATTATGACTTAACTCTGGATATGCTGAAAATTTTGAAAACAATTTGACCAAAATTTGTCGCTGGCTATCTACCAACAACTTTCAGTCAAATTATTTTCAAAATATTCAGCAGATACAAAGTTATTGCCCATTGAAATTATTGTCAGGTGGCTTACAGCAGCCAGACAGTTAATGACGGACCTATTCCACATTCGCGATGGACATACGCCATTTGACTGTGATAGTGCTCTTGTTTATCTGCAATTAGCCGTCAAACCCTTTCAAAGCCCAACATAGTTATAGCTTCACAATAATTATGGATATTCTTTCTACAGGCATGATAGCATACTATTCTATATACATTCAGACATGGTGGTGTTTTAAAACTTTAACCCTAGAATTTGTTCAATAAAATTTCAATTTTCTCATAGAAAATGTTCACGTGCAGACTAAGTGAAGCATATTTTTGTTTAATTTACCGCTGGAATGACTGGCTCCGTTATCGAGCCAGTCATTCCAGTGGTAAATTAAAAAAAAAGGCTTTCTTGGTCTGCAAATGGACATTTCTAAAGACCACTGCAGATGCAGTTTTTGGCCGATATGAGTGTTAAAGGGTTAATTCTTTCCTATTGTGTTCCTGTTGATAGGCTTCAGAACGGAGAACTTTGAGGAGTTGATTCACCAGCCCGGAGTTTTGCTGGACCTTTATATCCGGAAAACCCCACGTAGATCAGGCAGGTACCGGATCCATGGCGGAATGCCTCCATTCCCTAACGAACATCTACTGTGTAGGTTATTGCGGACAATCGCTCTGTTTATTAAGACCCTGAGGAGGTTTCAACAATTCTGTTCAAACTACAGCTACTTTAACGTACTTCACCTGGCGGTACGGGCTGGAGCAGGAATTTACAGGTAGGACTATGATAGTGGTCACTGTCGCATTCATATGGTTGTTAGGCAGTGCTGTAACTTAGTGAGTGCCCTGTTGCAAATGCACTTGAAAATCACCGAGGGCATGTGGATCTCAGCAATCAGATGTGCTCATGAGCATGCCGAATTTTCGTGCTTAGGAAAAATATTAGTGCCTTGAATATTTATAAATCCATAGTTTGTTGATTTTTATCTCAGATCATTGTGTAATACAAATGCAATTTCAGAATGATGGTCACTGAATCTTGATAAATAGCATCTTTATGCAATACTTTATAATAATGCAAGTGTGTGTACCGATTTGTCATATTATATGGAATACTGGCAGCCTAAGTTCAACAAGGGCACTCTGTTTTAATTTTCATCATGCCCTGATGGCATTCATCTCTAAATGTTAAGTTACAGCACTGGGTTATGTCCAGCCAGATCGACAGCCCACCAGCCTCCATGAGATAAATAATTGTTGTTCATCAAGACATGGCCGGCACCTGCCTTAAGAAACCATTACGTTTTGCATCAAATACCACGTGATCCTAGTAATTTATTGAGGCATCAGATCTGTCACTAAATTATTTGACATCATAATCAAAATATGTCACCTATTCTAGAGCTGACTTCACAACCAACAAAACGTTATTCCGTCACGAAGTCGAAATATCCGTCAAGAGATGGTATGAGTGGTATATATTTGGTGAATTTATAATTTAATAAGCATTCTGACAGGTTAAAAGTGTTGAGATCGATTCCAGTACCCATACCAAGTGAGTGTAGATAAGCTAGAAATGGGCAGAGAATAGTTATAAATGGATGATCCCTCCGTTGTTTGTTTTCCATGCGGTGGAACCTTAAGGTAGAGTTTATCGTAGCATTTATATATGTGTTCATTAGTACTGTCAAAGTCAAAGCTAACGCTATATTTTACCTCAAATACTACCATAAGTTCTAATAGGCATAGATCTACATATATTTAATAGCTTACACAATTTTCTTTTATCGACAGTTCCGACCCATGCCGACCTCTCTATTCGTATGGCACCGCCGTTAGACTACGTGGAGGTGTAATCCGTATACATGTATGGTGTACTAACACGGGCGTTAATAGTTTAATTACACTCCTTCCATATGATGTATTGAAGCACAGAGGAGTGTATATGTTTGTAGATTTTACCCCATCAATACTAGTTTAAATGGTTTATTTATACAGCGTTAATGCATGGGTTTATATAACGTGTTCTCTTCGTGTAGGCTATAATGAAACTACGAAGCTTTCTCAGAGTTAATGTAACATGTTTTTCTTTTTGACCAACAGACAACGGGACCTGGATGACGTAGTTGAGATTTTAATTAAATCAGAGCTGCATTCATGTTTATTATACCTACTTCAAGCAGGACTTCGATTCTCAAATTCATTATATAGAAAAGAAATCAGGCATTATCTAGAAAAGACTGACGCTCATCCTCGTGATGTGTTCTTTATATCTCAATGTGTTGAAGAGCTCACTCAAGTCCGACCACTCTTGCATTTGTCCAGGGATGCTGTACGACAAAGTCTTTACCGAGCATCTGGAGGGAAGGAGATAATCAGCGGGATCCAGAACCTAAACAACGTACCTCGATTTGTTAAATCTATTCTTCTTCTAGATGGACACGAGGAAGTATTTGTGGATTACAATACATTTGGTCTTGAAGAAGACTGACTTGTGGACATAGACAGTCCTCTGTGTCATGTTAAACAAATCATGTTTCCATTATGTAGTGTGTAAAACAACTGTGCTAATTATTAATGCGTTATCTTGATAAATAATTTGACTGAATGTGATTGCTGCCTGTAGATAGCTTGGTAAATGTGAGGTCTATTCTATGACTTAATCATATTGTGAAAATTTTGTGATAGTATAGTTGTGATTGTGTTTACCAAACGCACACATGTATATGCGCCGGTGTCCATGTATTGTTTTATGATGCAATTATGTTTATTTAATTATGACTATTGTATGCCAATAAGATAAATTAGTCCGACAACTGATTAATGTTATCACAAAGCTATATTTTCTAATAAATTACATGTACGGCCTATATATTGTCAGCTTATTTATTCCCCTTTTTGCTTCTAACTCGTGTGTGTGTGCGTGCGTGCGTGCGTGCGTGCGTGCGTGCGTGCGTGCGTGCGTGCGAATTTTGTGCGTTTTTCTCTAGATATATGGTGGCATTCCTTGGGAGGGGCAGCTCGCTAGAAAATGTCCTGAATTGTATCTATCTATATAACACTCGTCAGACAAATACATCAGAAACTCGCAATGCCCCCACAGTAAGTGATATGGTGTGTGCACATGGTGGGCTGCGGAAACGTATGGGTACACATTTCTTTAAGATTTAAAGTTTATGCCTATAGATCGTATGGATATCTAGTACCGTCTCCCAACGTGTGTATTATGAGGATAATTGGCTTAGCTTATGTGGTGATAAGGGGAACAAGGGGATTTGGAGGGTGTATGATGGCAGATTATTTGGGACACTCCTAATTGTCTAAGACAGCAACAGCAACCAGTCAAATTATTTTCAAAATATTCAACTGCTTACCTGCATAGGTTTCTGGAAATTGATAGTCAGAGAGTTCGAGGATTGATCCCAACACGAGCGAGGTGTGGGTGAAGCTTAGCTAGAGGTGGGCGGGGTTTAGCAAAAACTGGCAAGATCCATTACAATGGACAGTGTCTGGAGTAGGGACTCTCCCACCCTATATGGGTCTTCACTTCCGCATTTTAGATTAAAATTTTCCTAATAAGGAAACCTTCGAAAAGACATCGAATTTGGTTTAAACGTGATTTATTTGTTCAGATGGAAGCACGATAAGACTTAGAGTCTTATGCCCGTGTCTCCCATACACATACAGATTATTCAAAACTTTTTTACAACAAAATGGCGGCAAATCATAATAGTTTAATTAATTGTAGTCTATTGGTATGCATAAGTATGTGAATGTTGAGTGTGAGGTGGGGGAGAGTAGGAAGAAAGACCGAGATAGAAAGGGAGAGGGGGAAGGGGGGGGGGGGAGAGGGTGAGAGATAGAGAGAGCGAGGAATAAGATCAAATGGAAGAATAGCAGAGGTGAGCTCTAGGTGTTGCCTTCGCCCCGACCTGTACGTGTTGGGCTGCTGTCCATTTACCCCTTAAACTATAAGTTCGGAAACAGGAAGCTACTGAAAGCGGTTGGTGTTAATTATGTATTGACATACCGTATTACAGATCAGTTTGTTCATTTCCAAGTTGGTAGTGTAAGTCCCGTATAGAAGCTGGTTGACCGTAAGATTAGCAAGAGAAATATCGTTCAAGGCAAGCTGATTTTGGAAAACGACTCTTTGCTCGTTAAAAAGGGCACACTGTAAGAGGTAGTGGTGTGTAGATTCATCATTGTGCCCACAAGAACAACTGGCAGATTCCAACAGAAAGTTGTCAAATAGATGTCGGTTTAAAGAACTACAACCATTTCGGAGCCTGCATAGCATTATGTTGGCTAACCTCGGGCCTACGTAATACCACTCAGGGGGTTGTCGTATGGATGACATAGCCTTGAGTTTGCTTTTAAATTCTAGAAGAGTGACAGAATCCCTCACTGGCACAGGAAGCATATTCCAGGCGCGGATCGTTGCTGGGAAAAAGGATCCATAGAAGAGCTCAGTACGGCAGCGGAATGGAGTGAAGAAATTTGGATGACGGATATTGTAAGGATTTCGTACTTGGGATAGTGTGGGAAGAGGTTGACCAGAACCTCACAGGTCATCCCGTTAATAATTTTAAATAGCATAGATAATCTATGAAATTCACGTCTGATTGACAAGGTTTCGATGCCTGTTTCTAAGTACAGGTCTTCAGTGCTCGCACTACGTGTCATTCCACATACCGTTCTGAGAGCATCTTTTTGGATATCCTCTAGCCGAATTACAAGATATTGTGGAATATTATCCCACACAACATCTGCATATTCTAACGATGGTCTAATAAATGTTTTGTACATGATCTCGAGACATTTACGGTCTAGAATATATTTTAGACCTTTAAGTAAGGAGAGTTTGTGTTGAGCGTTTGCTATGAGATTACTCACATGGTTAAGCCAATTCCCTTTGTTATTAAAGGTAATGCCGAGGTGCTTATGATCAGTTGATGGTAGAATTTCAGAATCTTTGAAGTTGATTGAAAAGGATGTGGGCTCGTTGCGCAGGGGAAAAAATTAGAGATGTAGTTTTCGAGGCATTAAACTCGACGAGCCACATGTTTGCCCAATGCGTCGAATTTGCCGAGTTAATATCTCAAAATTATGTTAGCCCACGTTGTTTGTTTCTACGTATTGGGCAGTGACATCTGTGAGTATGGGTACCCGACAATAGGGGCCTAGCTATTCATACTAACTGGGTTTTTGAAATATCATCTTAAAAAACATTATTGAGACATACAATATATGCAAATATCATGAGTATTGACCAAAGTAAATATAATATAAACCTTTCGGGTTTTCAGACCCATAAAGACTAGTGTCCATCTAAACCATGTTCCACCAATTATATAAGATTACAGTTTTGATATATCACGACGATACTTCTGAAGAACAAAGGAAAACATGGATGGTTAGTGATTACCGTGGCAATTTGTTCTGGGATACAATATAATTTAACAGTCCCATAAGTTCGGAAGTAACATGAAAAAACTATGACCCATAAAATATATCAAAATACAACTAGTCAGCGATCAGACTCGTTAGTTTTGACTATTGTGATGTTGATCGTGGTTTCGGACTTCCCAGTCTCGCTTTGAGATTATTGTTGATTATCGGGTATGTAAAAAAATCATTACTTGGTCCGACTGATTCCTTTGCCCATGTGTGTCTGAATTGAACGGTTCAATGATAGATATCAGATTATTGATTGGACTAGACCTGTTGATTTGAAGACAACGTGATTGTTGTCTATTAAATATAAATTAGGAATTTTAACTACGGGTTAATGTCTAAGGATAATGATTCAGAACATCTTTTGCTTTAAAACGTATTTCCTTGGGGGTGAAAATCTTAGATTTTATGAAAGTTTTACCTGAAATGGTTAAAACGTATGCCCTCCATAAAAGCTTGACATATTTCAACAAAATTTGGATAGAAGAACCATATGGTAGCAGGTTCCAGAGATCTATCCAGAATTTCGATCGCTCAAATGCGTTGGCTATCATCTCGGATTTTCTGCGTGAGACAGAGTGGTTTACGAATATCTTTGAAACTTTGAAACTCCATAGGATGATTGGTCTGCAGATTTCATTCGAAATTGACGATGATCCGAAATGTAAGATGGCCACTGGTGGGCCTCTTGAAATTTGGCTTCCGATTGATGACTCTGCTACCATTTGTCAGATCGCTTTGAAACTTCATCCTATTTTTTATTTGGTGTATTATTTCTAAATGTATAGGATCGTGCATGTTCAAATGGAAATGGTTCACACGCTAATGGTCCAGGTGAGCGTCAGAACCCTCTGGGCCTCTTCTAACAATATCATTTTCCATTGGCTTAATATTTTCTGGCTGATACAAAACAAGGAGATTAAAGGAACGTAAAATGAATGCATTATTTGTTAATAAGCTTGTTTCTAGTCTTTCATTATATTAACACTGGTACGACTGAGTTACAAAGCCCTATAGCATTGCCATTCCAATATGTAAGTAATATTATGGGTATCATCTAAGATACAAGTATATTACTCATAGATCATGCGTTCCATCTGATCATTTGGAGTATGTCATATCCGGTACATTTTTATTCTCCTAGACATTAATACACATTGCTTGCAAAATATACCATTTGATCTCGTTTGGTGCTAATTCAATTATTGTTATTGTATTGCAATCAATCTGATTGATGATCAATATTTAGCTACCAAAGTCATCTATTCTGATATCATACCAAATCATTCATTCATTCATTCATTCATTCGTCGTTCGTTCGTTCGTTCGTTCGTTCATTCGTTCGTTCGTTCGTTCGTTCGTTCGTTCATTCATTCATTCATTCATTCATTCATTCATGCACTAATTCATTCATTCATGCAATAATTCATTCATGCACTCGTTCATTCATTCATTCACGAATTCCTTCATTCATTCATTCATTCATTCATTCATTCATTCATTCATTCATTCATTCATTCATGCATTCATTCATTTATTCATTCACTAATTCATTCATTCATTCATTCATTCATTCATTCATTCGCTTATTTATTTATTTTTCTATTGTTGTACGCGCATGCGTGCATGCTACTTACATAATTTAGTTACTTACTTGCTGAAATGAAGGAAAGAAAATAACAATACAGGCCTCCATTAAAAATATTAAATCATTTATTTGAGTGTTTATTGAACCTTGCATGGGTGAATTCCTATATATAATATATCTAATCCTATTCATTGGTTGCATAGTGATGGCAATTGGCCAACAATGTTTACGAAATAATTGTCCTAATATTAAGAGCTCTTATGATTATGTATCGGCTTACTCCACAATTCTTGGAGATGTCCCTCGTTAAAATTAAAAGGAAAATGTTTGAATTTCCTTTGTGACATCAATGCTGCATTTCGGTTTGATTATAAATACAATAGACCGTTGGTAACGCCTCTTGTGTCAACTTAACCATTTAATGGTCAAACTGACAAAAACACCTTTACAGTGGTCTTCAAACATGGCTATTTGAAAGGCCTAGAGAAGAGGATTTTTAATATTTTCCACTAGAATGACTGACGCGCCAACCATCCTAGTGGTAAATTTTCAAAAATACCCTTCTCTCGGCCGGCAGATGGACACTGGCTAAGTAAAAACTGTAATTCTCTTTACCATTACCCCTTTAATGGTCAAGCCGGCGAAAAGAAATTCAGTGGTAAATTTACAAAAATAGTTTTCTGAAATTAAAATATTGACCATCAAACTGTGCAGTATTTTGATCGCTTTGATGCCTTTTAACACAAGATTGGTTAATCAGTGATAATGATTATACCAAGTATCGCCTGGTCGAATATAAGGTTGACAGAATTATAGCTATCATAGTTGTTATCACGAATGCGATTACTGCATGCATGATCGTTGTCAACTAGTATCCATCTTACTGAATCATCTGAACAATCTAATGCTATTCTTATTTAGTCGCCTTCCTAATATTTAGTACAACAGAGGAATCCAATTTATTGATCCATCATATGACGTCATAATCATCTATGCGACGTGTAAGCTGACGTCGTAATCAATTATATCATGAATGGCACGATATAGTCTGTCATAAATGCTTAATAGTCCGTCAAGTTGTACAAATTGTATGTCTTTACTATTTAATAAGCATGCTATTGGATATTTTGCAACTAATGAGACTGGGCGTTGTTGCTGCCATAGGGAGCAGAATCCAGTCAAATTAGTTGCAAAATATTCAACAGCTTAACCATATATTTTTCTGGAAATTGAGATTCATATAGTGCACAGATCGATTGATCAAAGCGGGCAAAGCGTGAGTGGAGCTTAACTAGATGTGGACAGGGCTTAGCTAAAAGTGGATTCCTCCATTAAACCCTGCATGAATAGAGGGATCCATTTCTGGCTATTCTCCACGCATTTCTAGCTAAGCTCCACTTCAATTTTTACGGGTGTTGGATTCGATTTGGAACTTTGTAATCTGAGTTCCCAACATCTAATTTTCATGATAAATATCTTCAAGATACCAATCTGACTGTGGGCTGTTGCTGCATATGACTGAAACAGCTCTCAGTCAAATTAGCTTCAATATATTTAAGAGAATGGTAATTAAATTGTAAAAAGTGATTTGTACTCAAGTCAAGTACGAAAATACACCAGATGATGGCATGTACTTAATTGGAAGAAGAAGTAGTTCATCAGAGGCATACAAATCGTAGGCCCACATTAGTGACTGGCTTTTCAGTGTTCGTGACGGAGCTATACGTGCTATTGATTAACAAGTGGCATAATTGATTATGATATCAGATACTTGAATGACAGATCAGATCAGTCTATTGGCATAATGATTACTCTAGCCCTGATCTCATATCTTATCACAGCGTGTATATACTACTAGTTAAAATTTCATTTTGATCAGAGCAGATCTGCCCACTTTCTCATCTGATTCATGCATGTGCAATGGCATTAGAACAACCTCAAATCGATGGCAGAAGCAGCATGTAGTTTAATCTGTTTCAAAATAGTTATAACAGGTTATTTGCATAATTACCTTTAAATGGGTATTCTGGGATTCAGGATTAAGAAATAACCTAATTAAATCGATTGCAACACATGCAAAGTATCAGCAGAAATGGGCGGGCATAGCTAGAAATTGATCCCTACATTCTCACTATCATACATCATCAAAATGTCCCTTCTTTATGAGAATGGGATCCACAAATCTCAGATCGATTACTTCTTCTATGATGCTGGATTAGACAATACGATTACGGATGTTTGTATAATGGATCATCATCCACTGAGCGTATCTGATCATGTGCTCATCACCGTGGCAGTCAATGGCAAATTAATCCCAAAAAGTTTGGCCATCCGCTACCTAAAAGTTGTGCCAACAGAACGAAAGGTAAAATGGTAGTAAGTTGATATGAAGATATACCAGGACACCATACATGAACTCCCATGTGACTTGAACTGTGATGCCCCGGTTCCCCTACCCCTCCTCCAGAGTAGAATGTGACGTATGCAGCTCAAGATCTGGCAAGAGCCTTACGTGATACAATTCGCATCTGTGGAGAGCAGAGCACTGGAAAACGCAAAACACAGGGTAGGTTCCATCCATGGACACCACACATGGCCGAGTCAGTGCAGAAATCCAAGAAGCACACAAACGGTGGATGAAATCTGGGGCCTGACATATCATAATAATATACCATGTTCTGACAGAATATACCACAAGAAAGAGGTGGGGCGAACCAAGCAGGTATCTCAGGGAGTCCGTAGAGCTGAATGATCCAAGGAAATCATGAATGCTGACAGCAATGATTGGGCATTATTTTACAAGCTAATACACAAGCAGAGAAATCCAGTGTAGCAAATGAGCTCTAGAGGATATATGGGTGAGACCAGTGTGCTCAGAGCAAATATATGAAAGTTGGATGATGTACTTCCAGCAAACCCAAAACAGAAACATGCATTTGACGGGAAGCGTAGACACAGTATATTGTAGTTCGGATCGACCGGTCGGGTACTGGCTGTACCAGCTAAGCTGGGCACGCGCCGCCCGTCTGGAATTCGTTTTCTGAACACGCCCCTCAGGGTAAAGCTATAAGCGTATAAAGGCCTATGGGAGAGAGAGAGAGAGTGTCAAAAAAGGATTAAGTTCGTTAAAACACATTATGCGCATACGCGCGCCGGGACGCTGTTTCTATGGAGCGCGTAGTTGTGACCTAGATAGGATGTCGCTTATAGTGTACCGAGCTGGTACTCTCTAATTCTTATTAATTGTCTCTTACCGTTAAATCTGGCATTAATCAAGACCAGCATTCGCCGGGCTTTCAAAATCTGTAAACCATTTCAAAATCGGTTGAGAAATGGCTGAGTTATCCAGGAAAACTCTTCTTGATTTTCTTCAAAATATTGCCCTGACGTCATAACCACGTGGACATAAAGCTTCTAGAATGTTCTATAACGTTCGACGACGCTATTATTAGCTGTGTGCTGATTGGCTGTTGCTCGAACGATGATTGGATGAAGCCTGCGCCCGTGACGTCATGGAGAGTATAAAAGGAGAAGTGATCCCGTGATCGAGAGCATCCTCGGCCAGGGGCCGAACAGGTTGGAGCTGTACCAACTATTATCAAGTGCGATACGTGTCTTTCTTCACTATGAGTCAGGTTTTTAGCACATAGTGTGCAGTTTCCAACCCACCGCACTAACACAATTTTGTAACTCCCCATTTACGGGAGTAATTTGGAACTTTCGAAAACCGTTCACGAATACTACATCTACATTCGGAACACAAATTTACGGTGAGGCCTTTGCGGCCTGAATATGTGAATCTACAGATGTAGAGGCAGGATGTTCTTTGATGGATGACTCGCCGGATCTGCCGGCCATGCCTAAAAGTGGTATTTCAATCGTTGCCGCACTTACATTGTGTCGGGTCTTTCAACTTTCGACCACAGCAAGTAAACTCTGCCCGGTAAAAAAAAGATCAAGTTTTGTGAAAGAGACAAAAGCACTTCAAAGGAAACACCAAGAAATGTTGCCAGCACAAATAGAAGACCCAAACCACACCCTTGATCCTCCACCCTGGGAAAACAAACTAGAGAGCATAGCTATTCGCACCACAGTACCTCATCTCACAACCAAAGATGAACACAGTGATGTGAGCAAGAAGGCCCTGACCCTAGCCATGTTGGAAGAAATGTACCCTCAGGAGACATGGATAAGGATCTACACAGATGGATCAGCCAAAGATGCAATTAGGAGCGGAGGTGCCGGACTGCACATACAGTATCCAAACGGACAACGTGAGTCAGCTACAATACCGACAGGCAAACACTGCACAAACTACAGAGCTGAAGTCGAAGCACTGGTCCCTGCAGCTAATACCATCAGCAGAACAGCAGACCCTATTGCACAGATTGTCTTTTTATCTGATGCCCGCTCCGTCCTTGAGGCTATCACCAAAGGTAAGCTGTCACAACTTGAAGAAGCACTACAAACCATCAAATGCTTTCGGATGGCATTGCAGTGGATCCCCTCACAATGTGGAGTCCAAGGAAATGAGGAAGCAGACAAGATGGCAAAGGTGGGTGCAGAAGAGAATCAGACAGAAAACATGGTTACGCATACAGAGATAAAGACTATCATCAAGTCACTCTATAGAACACCTCAATCAGAAGATACCTACCGTCATCTCTCGAGGCCAGAGCAAGTGACCATTTTTCGTCTCAGAACTGGACATAACAGACTAAACCAACACATGTACAGGCGGTTCCACCTTACGACATCGCCCGCTTGTCCTTGTGGAGAAGCAGAACAGTCCACAGAGCACATACTTCAATGTTGCAGTACGTATCAGCTGCTGAGAGAAGAGATCTGGCCTTTGTCAACCTCTTTTCTTGAAAAGCTGTATGGGCCTGTGGAAGAACTGCAAAAAACCACAGATTTCATCTTGAGAACGGCTCTCCAAGTGTGATACCAGCGATCGAAAAGAAGAAGAAGAACTCTGCCCGGTGCGTCTTCAGAGCTGGTTGACGTACCCCGCACCGTGAAGCTTTGTTTTGTATCTTCATTTGCCTCTAACAGCCTCCGCTAATGATTGGGTTGTTTACACCTTCCATCCGTGCCATCGGTGTATGGGAACTTTCTTCACTGCATAATACTATCGTATCTTTTACTGACTGCTCATTAGAGCACTAAGCAATGTACTACCGCCATGAGTGTTCTTGCGGAACTCTTGTTTGCGGAAAACAGCTTGCGGGAACCACCCTGCGGGAACTTTCCAGCTTCCGGAGAGCACATCATCTCACGTCGACTACAGATCTACGTGTCAATTTCAGAGACACGGTAGCCTAACTTGGGAATGACTACCAAGTATTCAAGTAACTATACTTCACCGTTTAATTATTTCTCTATATAGGTTTTGTTAATTATCTCATATCCGTACTAACGGTTCCGATGACTAAAAGGAACCATAACGGTCTTAGGCCCAATATTTATAATTTCTGTTTTTGTAAATAGTTATTTTCATTTTCCTCAATGTGTTGCTAACTGCACTATACTAGGTTCGTCAGCCTGTATTACTATATATATATATATATATATATATATATATATATATATATATATATATATATATATATATATATATATATCTTAATCATTGCCACCATATTGTTTGCTCTGGTTAGATTACGTATGTATATGGCCAGTGGCCATCCGTTAAACTGTTTTGCTTAAGTTATAGAAAATATAGGAATGCAGTGCACGTAGGAAACACTATACAGCAACATTTATATATGCAGCATCTTTCTCCTGCCACCAACAATTTTTCACTGAGGTCGCTGTACGTGCTATAACTCTGTTTAGCCTGGCATGCTACCGACTAAAACATTTTCTATTCAGCTCGATAGGATAGGTTCAAAATGATTAGAGACACTTTCTTCATTACATACTGTAATATATTCTTCTCTTCCGGCAGTGCGATAATCTAGCCCCGCACTCCGGTAAGACTCATAACTACAAGATTTTGTCTCTTCATATTCCTCTTAGCCGTGTGGCTTCTTAATTATGTGGACGTCTCTATCCACACCATGGGCTGATCCGACTCTGGGAAACTATTGGGGTTTCCGAGCAGTGATGTCTAGGGTGCGGTATCATATACACATTCCCATGTATCTTTGGATACTTAGTAGATAGTACTTTAAGCCAATGTAGGAAAGCACTGCGAAAACACATGTATTAATTCTTATTTTATTTACTGACAATCCTTCCACACCACAGTGCAAAACTGGCAACTTGTATATAAACCTAACGACAGGTTAAAATGGTTAGTTCCATAGGACCCAGTGACCGGCGAGATACGTATTCTCACCGAATTCTGTTAACATGTCTGGGCAGGATATTCAAATCTGCCACGCCCTTACAGGAAGGACATTTACGGGATGCATTTGTCTCTCTTACGCCCACCATAATGATAGGAGATATGGCCTAATAATGCTTCCGTGAAATGTAAACCATGTCCTGTAATGTTTCATGTGGTTGCAAAGCGGATTCTCACCCAGTTCGGAGATCCCGCTAAGTAACATGTATGCGTGCTGTCTACAGTATTGATGTCCTCGGGCATCTGTTCTCCGTGTCAGCCATGTCTAATAGCTAGGTAGATATCGGTCAGTTGTGGCCTAAACTAGTTCTTGTTTTGAAAACAACTAAAAGGAATTAAGCAAAGCAGAAGGCCCACAGAAATAAAGCGGAAACTACTAATTCAGCATATTAGCAATCACATAAGACGGTAATGAAGGAATCCATCGGGAATCTTCCGTTCCGTCTTCACGTAAAACAGTGCACACCCCTATAGTCATAATCTCACTAGGTATGGTGTTTTCTTTCTACAGCATTTTTGTTTGAAATATTAGAGTGGGCCCATTTTTGCCTACTATTCTTCTCCCGCTTTAAGCCATGGCGACACCTTCCCAAGACGGAGGCCTGCGCGAGGCACTTGCCTCTCGCAAGGATTCAGTGACGATGGTCCATGCCAGGATAATACTCCTCACCCAAACTAGCACTAGGAGTAGTGCCCACGTGAGGCACATCACTTTTTCGTCTGGGATAGTCTTCTTCCTTTCAGCTTAGAGGTATAATAACTTATATTAAGTTAAATAGCCATGTCTCGTGTATGGGAGCCTCCCTTGCGGGGATACCTCTGCGGACCTACGAGTCTGTGTGGTACCTCCGGGAGCCCCATGTTTAAAAGTTCATCTACCTGCCTCTATGTCTTGTATTTTCCTTTGCTCTTATTGTAGTATTATCTGGTATATTTTTCAATTAGTTAGGTAAACTCATTGTATAGACTTATATTTTTAGGTCACCAAATCAAATCTTGTAAGTCCATAGATCACGAAATTGCTATGGACAGGCATACTGGTGACACAAACTCTTGGGATGAGACCGTCGTGTTTAATGTTCACGACAATGGTCACATGGCCCCACCAGAACGATTTATTTCCACTGGCTTTTGTTCCCCGCAGGGCAGTCTCATTCAAGGTCCATCACCCAGAGACCGGATGCTAACCAGCATTGTCACTCGTTGTGTATTACGGCGTGGCGAGTCGACATGTGACATCGGAACGGCCCAACACTGCCCGGCGAGCTACAATATCATGCTACAATAGAATTACCAGACAAAAGTATGAAGCATGTGTAGCTAATGAGGTCTCTGGCAACGAAGTAAGAAATGTGGTGAGAACCTTGAACAGAGTGAAGGTGAAGAATACCATGGGCTGACAGCAAAGCATAGCCAGATCGGAGGTGAGGTGGCTATTCCATATGGCTAATAAACACTGTCTTCTATACTAACTGTGTTCCTGAGATTATCAAGCAAGCTCAGATAATGCCAGTAATGAAGATGAGGAAGTCCCCGGCCCACCATGGCAACTATTGTGGCATTACCATACTATGTTAAAGAAAGTCCTTGATATAATCTAGCTGGCAAGAAGCAAAGTACGCCCTTGATATGCATCAGTGCAAGATCAGGCGGGGATAAGAGAATGGAGTTTGATCGAAAATGTGACAATACTAGTGACAGATGCCATAACGGAGGCGAATGATCTGAAAAGACCATTGTATATGGTAGACCTAGGTGCAGCGAAAGCTTTCGATGTGGTCTGGACTGGTGTGTTGATGCTTACGTTGTACCAGATTTGCCTGCTTGGTGATCTATAGAACCTGCTAGAAGAGCTGTTCAGAGGAGTAAAGTCTAGACTGAACTTGCCAGAACAACTACCGGATACAATGGAGCTTCAATATGGAGAGAGACATGGATTAATTGTGTCAACACACACTGTTTTCTGCAGTATATCAATCACTGGTTATGTGTGGATGGGTAACATGGAGGACTAGTCAACCCGGAACCAGTAAATGCCGCCCTGGGCAAAGCTATGGCTGCCCCGACAGATGGCAATACCCCAATGCACAAACAAAGGCAAGAATGTCTAAGACATGATTTGCCTCCTTTGCGCATGTGCCAGGCCACTGTGATTACCCCCATAATAGACAGATTTTCTCATAGGCAGGGCATGGTCACGTACGCATGATGCCACTGGCTGGGTGGACACTTAGGTTGTACATAATATCTTTGCACGACATCTTACTCGGAATAATGACCATGATCACAATGTTTTCGGGAGTGTTCGGTACTGTTAGAGAGCTTGAAGATCCAGCTTCCTCGAGGTAACACATGAGAGGACACCCAAGAAAGAAGCGACCACGAAACTGACATTGAACGCCATCCACTATGAATAAGAAAGCCAAAGACTTAGCCACGCATGCTAGGATGGTGCTGGAGCCAGCACGCTTGCGTTGACGACCCCTGATTGGCTGAGGGCACGCCTAAGATGCTGGCCACTCATCAGAATATAATGTGATGCAGTCCTGGCTAGCATAAAAGCAGCCTGCTCTGCATTAAACAAGACTGTGTCGTCGAAAGGCTTTGTGCTGACGGTTCGACAATGGTTCCAGTCGACAGTCCTTTGTTCCTGCTTCACTTGCTTCGCTTGAGGATTCACCATGGAACTTTACTCAATTTTACCACTCTGTCTGAGACGACATCTACATAGTCACCAGCACACAACCTCCTTTTTGAAAAGGCCGCTAATAAAAGTGGCCAACTAACAGCCTAAATTGTTCCGCCTTCTGAAGACTTTCCACAGAAAATGTTTGTGGAAAGCCGCAGGAACGCGTCCAAAGGGCCGCGTCACAAGCCCAGAGACCAGTAGTAATCGAGAGCCAATCTGATGTGCACCCATGCTTTCTCGGGCGAGAACCGCATTCGATTCGGCGACCTAACCACGTCGGACTGGAGCCCCTATCCAGAGCTCAATGGATATGAGGAGCAGGAATGCTTTCGCGATGACTGGCTACCTGGTCCCTTCCTACGATACCAAACCTGGCCTCGACAAGGGCGTTGGGGTTGGTGTGGGGGAGGGGGCGAGACAGTTGTTGCCCGGCCACATATGGGAGGTGGAAGAAATGAACATAAGCACATGGTAGTGTGAATGTCATGGCACCATCCTCTGCAGATGATATCATTTATATGTCAGACTACCAACTACATATGCAGGTGATGATCAATGTGACAAAACAATACATACCTAGATAGCAATATCAGCAAGTGTGTTAGCATAATGATTAATGATAAAGGTGAGGTTGCCCAGACACACCTATTGGGAACAAAGCAGTCTCGGTACAAGATAGAATGCACCATCTAAGGCTGACCAGGCTAGCAGATGGTATAGTAAGATTAAGATACAGGCGTGAGCAATGTTGCACAGGTGCTAGTGATATAGCACAAGTAATACAACTAGATACAATCTAGAGGAAACGGCTCAGTCAACTACAATCATTACCTGACAGATGTGCGAATGTTGCCGTCTATGCCCTGCTTTGGGCTGCTCCAGTGGAGGTTGTGGTGGACAAGAAAATTCTAACTTTTTATTGCAACATCTGAAGGAGCCAAGATACGTTGGAACATTCACTGGCTCTGCAACAGGTAGCCCTAATGAAGCTATGAGCATCGAGCAGGTTCCCAATGGTGAAGAGGCCCTATGCAAGTATAACCTCGCATTATCTTTGAGCCTGTTGAAAGGGGCCATGGCTAAACTGAGATGGAAGAGGTTGGTGAAAGAGGCAGTCAGTACAACAACACCGGAGAAAGAAATGGAACAAAAAGTGTTCTGTAGCACGGATCAACCAGTCAAGTATGAGTCATCCCAGCCCGTCTGGGTGCAGAGCGGCCAGACTGGGTACGTTCCAAGCACGCCCCCATGGGTAGGGCAGTACGTGTGTATAAAGCCATATGAGAGAGGTTCATAAAACGACTACGTCCATGAGATCGCCTAGCGTGCATGCGCGGGTGTCAGAGATTGCTTGCCAATGCATGTTAGCGTTGGAGAGAAAAGCATCATATTTTCCACCGAGTTGGTACATGTAATTCCTTTAATCCCTCATCGTTCTTGGTATCGCTCATGACCAGAATGAAACTAGGATTTACCATTTTAAAATCAGTCCAGAAATGGCTGAGTTATCCTTAATTGAACCAGTAAATTCCTTTCAAAATATACTTCTCCATAGGCTTAGCGGATGCATGTACTTAGTGCATGGCTACGATAGCACATCACGCAATCACTTTCCCTGCCTCTCTAGCTTGCTTGCTGATTGGTTGTGGCGCTCCAGCTGTGACGTCACGAGTAACATAAAAGGAGCTGAGAAATCAGAGTCGAGAGCAGTCAGAGAGAGAAGGCGGTAGGTTGTCGCCAGGGTATTGCAAGACGCGGGCAACTGCTTACTGCTAGCAGAGTTACATACAACAGCAATAATGCCTCTCGGATTTCAGTTCTTGTCTCTGGCACAAGCCTACCGCATCCGCATCACAGTCCTTGTATGCTCACGGAAAGATATCACCCAGGGGCAATAGCAAAATTTAAGTAAGGCAACCCCAGCTACCAACCGCAGAGGGACCTTCTTGTAGATGGGCCTGTTGGCCCCGATGTAAGCTCGTCAAAGTATGTAGGGCGAGTGATGTGCTCAATGGATAACTCGCCAGATCTGCCATACCACGCCAACCAGTGGTAGTGCCAATTCCACTCATGTTTCATGTTCAACTTTAGACATTTCAACAGAAGTCAGGGGACATTGCCCAATGCATTGCATGAGCTATGCGATGCATCGCATCTTGTGATCCGCCAGAATGCATCTGCATTTACTAACTTTCAACTGTAGCCCTGGAGGATTACAGGGCAGCTTCAAACTTCCGCACCAGTATGGGACTTTCTAACCACCGCTTAGATTGGCTAATAGGTACTCCGTTATTATATTATTATATTTATGTATTCCTTTTCTTAACAGGTACTGATGACTAACAGGTACCACACGGTCGTCTAAGACCGCATTTTGATAGTTTATTCTTTAAAGGATAACTAATCCCATCTCTTGATAGCTATTCAGGTGATCTAACACACCGGTCATAAACTATCCAGGTAATTTTAAACCTTTTATCACGCCGCTAAGGAAAGATATTCAGGATTTAGTAGTTAAATGTTGGTGCATTTCTACACCCTATGACATCTGTCATGATTTACTTTTCAACCAATCAGAAAAACCCTAGTGTGTCTGCCTCGGTATATACGCTCAGTCATAGAGGCGCCAGCTATAGTTTGGCAATGTGGTATAAAAGCAATCCTACAGGTAAGCTGTTGAATATTTTGAAACCAATTTGATTGGAAGTTGTTGCTGCCATAGGCAGCCATAGGCAGCCATAGGCAGCAACAACTTCCAGTCAAATTAGTTTCAAAATATTCAATGGGATGAGCATTACATAATAAAGAATGTGATGCATTGGAGCTTACATGACATCACACACAATAGCTTGAGGAGACAAAATGGTGTTGATCACTGTTCAACATTTACTCGATATTACAAAACAGATAATTGCGATACAGATCAGGGAATGTGACAGGATATGAATGATATGGAATCTATAAACCATATTCTATTGGTGCAATACAACATTTGAGATGAGATTAGCATTGCTTTAGCAGTATATAATATTCTTATTTTGTGCCATTGAGCACTGTCAAGGTCGGGTGACCTTCTATTTTACTGTACTGTGATAAATAGTTATATGGCAGTAGCCATTCTAGTTATATATGTTTTGCTTATTTTATATAAAAACATTGGAACCGCAGTTCGCTAGGCTACACAATACAGCAACAACAAGCGAACCACCTTGTTCACCAACAGCATCAATTTTTCATGAGGTAGCTGTTCATGTTCTCACTACACGAACATAACATGCGGCTGACTAAACCTGGACTAAGGGTTGTAGTAGTAGGGACGATTACTCTGTAGGAGACATTTTGTATAAGTGTCTTTTCCCGGAGTAGCGGATATGTAACACCGCACACCGGCTAGATTGTATAAATTGGCCATATACCGTAAGGTATCCTATTCTTATGAATATAAGTGTAATTGTCTCTTTCTACGCTCCTCCAGCCTCTGGGCTTATTAATTGCTTGGACATCCCTCCGTCACGTTGTTTAGAGCAGACTTTGAAACTATTGGGGTTTCAGAGTGGTTAAAAACAAAGTGTCGATGATCGCACACACTTCCCCCGTATCTTCAGATACTAGTTACTTAGATAACCACGCCAAAGTAGGAAGCACTGCGAAAATATTATAGCTACTGGCCTGCAGTGCATTTCTGGGCGAATTTACATAACCCTAAAGACAGGTAAAATGTTAATCTCCGGGTGCGGATCTCACATGATCGGCCCCCGACACACTGGTGACGGACAGGACACAGCTCTCCATCTAACTCTATGAGTGACTGGTTGCAGTCTTTATAACCCACCACGCCCTCACAGGACGGTCACTATAGTTGGATAGCTGCATCTTTCTCCCAACCATAAACTTCTATGTGCTTTTTAATGTTTATGTAATGTGACTTGTCCCTGTGCTGTTATATGTGGTCATGATGCTGTGGTGACAGGATCGTCAAATGATTTCTGGAGCTGCCACTGCATGACATTTCCGCATCCTGTCTAATTAAGGGGGATGCTCCGTGAGGGTGATCATGTGGTCGCCGGGCATTCTCGCCTGTCAGGATTATATGTTAAAGACAATTAGATTACCCAGCCATTTGCAGATTAAGCTTGATCTGGACACAAATACTAAATGTTAGGATATGATCTAGTGGAAGGACCGCATAAATAAAGCGGCAACTACTAATTCAGTATCTTTGAACTTACATAAGATGATGGTGTTGAATTCTGCGGAAATCATCCACATCATATTCACGTAATACAGTGTGCATCACATTAACTTATAATTTCACTAGGTTGACTCTTTTACATAGCATAGTTGAACAAGAGAGTGGCCCTTTTTGCCATCTCTCTTCCTCCGCTTCGGTGTTGTATGTATGGATGTATGTATGTTTTGTTTTTTTATTGACGCACTGGCAATGTGCGGCTTCAATTTCCATGTGCTAACTTAGCCGACAGTCATGCACCCATTAGCTTAATTTGTTGATCACCATCTCCCGGTCGGGGAATCGAACCGCCATTCTGCAACTCCGCATAGCATCAGCAACCAGACATCTTTCCACTGGACCACCGCGCCAAGACTAATAAAAGTCATGTATAAAGTGTATGTATGTATTTTATTTTATTGACGCACTGGCAACGTGCGGCTTCGATTTCCATGTGCTAACCAGCCAACAGTCATGCACCCATTAGTTTAATTTGTTGATCACCATCTCCCGGTCAGGGGATCGAACCACCATACTGCAACTCCGCATAGCATCAGCAACCAGACATCTTTCCACTGGACCACCGCGCCAAGACATAAGTCTCGGTTTGGCTGACCAGCTTTCACATGTCTGATGTACTGACACACTGACGATTCATATGGGACTATCTGTGGATGCACCTGCCACGATTCAATCTTTGGCATTTAAGCCTATTGTACTCTGTATGTATATGGTGCCCTTTCCAGACTTAACTGCTCAAAGGCGCTTGAATATTGTAGGCATTTTCCGGTGACGGAGGCCCGCGCGAAGCACTTTTCTCTCACACCAAATAATGTTTGTGTTAGGGGTTAATTTAGTTTATATTAAACTTGCTAAGTAGCCACGTTAGGGCCCTCGTTTGCGGGGATGCCTCACGGATTATGATCTATGAGTTACCTGTTGCGAGGACCATGATGATGAGTCATCAATTTGATTCTATGTACATGACTTCTCTCTTGTAGCAGCAAACGAGTACCATTGTCTGTCTGTTATGTGTACTTATTGTATGTATTTAATCATGTCCAGGCTTTAAATGAAGTGAATGGACCGTCACACTGGTGACACCAACAGCGCGAATGAGACCGTGAGGTTTAACTTCCGCAGCAATGGTCGCATGGCCCCACTGGAACATGAACAGTCCACCAGCTTTAGAAGTTGGTATTTGTACAATCTGGAAATGCGCAACACCGGATCCGCAACCTCGAGATCCGCAGCTAACCAGCAACCTCGCCCCAATGTGTTGTGCACTTGCGGTGCCACCGAGTGAGAGTATCCGACGAACCAGCATGCATGCCCAGAGGCTACCATTCCTAAGTTAAATCGATTAGCATTACAAATGGGGAGTGTACATCATGTATGGTCAAGGGTGCACACAGAAATTAGAGATGTGGGGAAGGCAGCAGAGTAAGCCAGCCTCCTGACTGGGACCAACACCCTACAGGGAAACAGAGTGAGATTAAAACCAGGATCTGGTACACTCCATATGCCTGCTGTCTGGCTCTGAAGCATAGGATAGGTGCCATCTTATTAGCAGCTGCTGCTTCGATTCAGGCCTCCACCGGATATATGTTGCCCGTGTGAGTACTATACTGTGTGAAGGTTTCATTGAAGGCGAGAAAACCAGCACAGCCACAGATTCCGTATCTCTAACTCAGCCGACTGTAGATGCATCAATCTTGTTGACCAGTGTTGAAGAATTTCCTGAGAATGTCAATGATATTCTTCAACATCGAGAAATGCGGCAGATACTTCTTGTACAAAGGTCACACCAGACGATCCCAACATGTGAAAGTAAGAGTGTAGAACCTCCTGGTCGACCACCTATTAACAATCAAATAACAATCGAACAATCTACGTATACCAAACCTACACTCTGAACTGTAGAACATTTTGTTTGTGTTGTAAATTTAATAAGATAATCAGCTTTACCCATAGCCATACATGTTTTGTTCCTGAGATTCGATCATCATAGGATAGGTTTGAAACATACAGAAGGACCTACAACATCTACCATCTGTTCAAATGACAATAGAACCAACTTGATCAGTGTGCACCTAATGTAAAGGCATGAATTACTCTACCGAAACAAACCATACTTTGCTTTTAACCTTATTGCAAAAATATAGGTCTACATCCGTATCTTGGCATATGGTTTATAGTTGGCAGACAATTTAGGAAACTTGAATTAAGCCTTTGATGGCAGTCTCCTCGCAGAAATGATACAACTCAGCTTTGCCAGATATGCTCTTGTATCCAAAAAAACGCTATTATAGATGCAGTGCTTCGTGACCTGCAACCTACAACAAACTCTTTGAACTTGAGAATTATTTGGCAAAAGTGAATAATCGTTATCACAGATTTGCATTTACTCACCTTAGAACCAGTTTTCATAATCTCCACATTGAAATTGGAAAATATACTAGACCTAAGACTCCAATAGAAAATAGACTATGTTCTTTGTGCGATAAAGGTGAGGTGGAAGAGGAGTTACATTTCCTGATTCAATGTAATCTATATTATCATGAAAGGAAAATGCTATATGACTCCGTGATCAAAGATTGCCCCAACTTCATACATTTAAACAATCATCAAAAATGTATCTACTTCATCATCAGAGGGTGGCATTTTAAATCAAACTGCACAATTTTGTCATCTGGCCTTTGAGAAGATGAAAAATGTCCAAGAATCCAATGGCATCGATTGATCAATTTGTGATTCCCAGACACCCGCTGTATATAGACTCATTATATTCACAGATATATGTTTTAAATTCCTAGTCAAGTGAGGCATACCTAAGGTTAACCCTCATCCCGTGAACAGTATTATTTCAATTTCACCCACCCTTCCGTGTGAAGTGTAAGATGTTAGTGAGAACGGGATCCACAGGTAGTGTGTTTGGGGACTATCTGGATTTATTTTGATGGGCTTTCATACGCAGATGTGTTGCTGCAGACATCAGCTTGCCCTGATGATCAAGGTACATTTGTGTGTGAGAGTTTCGTCGAGATTAACTGGGTTGGAGATTAAATGGGTTAGTCTTGAAGGGCGCTGCCTTGGGATCCTGTTTTAATTTCTATACAGACTGACACAGCTAGTGTGGAATTGGCAGGTGTTGGGCTCTGGGATGAAATGTTACCCAAATAGGATGTTCACACTGTTCTAGTCATATTTTCGGGTCTATTATACATTCATGGTCGACTGAGTGTTGCAAATTATTTTTCTTGTTATATTACTGTATGTTTATTATAATAGGTATGTATGTATTGTATTGACTGTGTATAATGATCAATTGATCACTCAATAACTAAAAGAATGAGACAGCCGATCGGACTGCACATCAAAGGATTTAAAACGTGAATAGAAACAATGGGAATGATTGAGAGAGAGAGCCCATAGACGCATGGTATGGTTTAAGCTGACAACACAATGCGACTAGCCTGGAGACTCGATAAGGGATTAAAATAAAATAAAGTTAGATGGATGGTTGGGTGGATCGATCGATGGGTGGGCTGCAGGGTAGACAGAGGGATGGATGAATGCCCATATGGACAGTGGCCGGGGATGGGTTGATGGATGGGTGGGTGGGAGGGAGGGCGAGTATGTGGGTGGGCGTAAGGGCTGTGAGTGAATTGGTGGGTGCATTGCTGGGTGGGTGGATGCATGAATGGATAAAAGGCGATAAATAATGAAAATGGAAAGATTAGGGAAAGAAGGAAGAAAAGAAAAAGCATGAGGTACACACAGAGAAAGAAAAAAAGAAAGAAAGAATGAAACAAGGAAAGAAATGGATAATTCAATTTTCGAAATCTTATAAAATATGAATTTCCTAGGTTTAACTGCCATCAGCGTGATCATGATGTCCCAGTCAAATTGATAGCCGCATGAGTCAATCTATAGATTATTCCCCATACAACGTCAACAACTTATCACGATTGTCATGGAGGCGAGATCGCCAATAGAAACTCGTCCCCATGCAATGTGTCCGGGTGTGTGGGGGGGGGCGAGTTCGCAAAAACAAAATCCGTCGATCTCGCCCCTGGTCGATCCCGCCTTCTGGTCCTATGGGGTGGGACCCGGGGCGAGATCGGCTTGGGACGAGATCGACGTCAATCAAAACAAGCACTATTGGGAGTCGGGTACAATCTGTCGCACAGGAATACATTAGAAGTTTACTAAACGTGACGTGTAAGTAAACGAAGCCGGTAAAAATACAAATCATGTCTGTGTTACGGAGAATTTTCGTATCTTTCTTTATTTTTGGAGCGAGCTTTTCTTTGGCAGAAGATGATCACGGCGCAAATGTTGTCAGCTTCACATCTGAGTCATTCAAAGCGGAAATCCTAAAGACACCACATTTCGTGATGTTCTTCGCTCCATGGTAAGAGTCAAGAGAAGCGTGCGCCTGCAAGAGTAATCACGTTCGCGTTGTTTATTCTGGGTAGTTATGGATGGTGGACGTTGTCATAATAGATTTTCTAAATTCTAACTGCTGCAAGCCACTAGACAATAATTTCAATGGGCAATAAGTTGATAACTGAACCTGCTAAATATTTTGAAAACAATTTGACTGAAAATTTTTGGTGGCTTAACCGCCAACAATTTTCAGTCATATTTTTCAAACCATCCAACATGTTCAGTAACAGTATTAAACCCCATAGGAAATCTAGTATGCAGAAATTCAGCAAACAAACAGTTAAACTCTAAGCTACACTTAGCCTATATATCATGAATGGGAAAATATCAGAATATATAGATTCTTTAGTCACACTTTTGGTGGGCTGGGCGTGGGTGGCTTTGTCTAGTCGTTAATGAGGTGTCATCCGACTGGTGTTAAAAATTCTTTATATAATGGTATTAATTATAATCACTTCTTCATGTCAGCTCTATACGCATCATGCTTATCATTGTTGAAAATTAAAAATTTTTTGGTGTGCAGTAATGTTTGGGTGGATATTGGTTGGGTGCAGGGGGGGGGGGGACCACTTGTAACAACGTGCCAACTGCGCAAGAAGAGGAATCAGTCAAGATTCAATATTATTTATTTGTTTCTAGGATACCAATTTACAGACTCAATATCAACTGGCCACATATTCACTGCATAGCTCTTGTAGCGCATCAATTCACAACGTGTATGAATTGTTTAAGATTAAGTCTGTATTTTGTTATATATATATATATATATATATATATATATATATATTTTTAATGTTCTTTTCATAACTGTAAACTGTACTGTGCTGATTAGCCGTAATAAACGTGACATCATAAAAAAGCAATAAAGTATGTTTTATTCAAAATTTTAGGTTTATCTTAATTTATTGCTGCAGACAACCATGACTAAGTTATTTAACCCTTTCAAGAAAATTTCGTAGAAAGAAAATGTCCATTTGCATCTACCAAGTGAAGACTTTTTTGAAAATTTACCACTGGAATGACTGGCTTGAGAGTGTATTGTCTTGTTGCCGTAACCATATATCTAACCCTTTAACCCTTACCACTCTGCTGTCAATATTCTATCTTTTACAGTGTCAATAGCAAAGAAACTGGTATACATTTTTCAACAATTTTGGTGGACGATGTTCGTTGCTGTCTTCGACAGCACCATCTTTCACCAAATTTGTTGAAAACTGTACACTAATTCATATTTTAATTTAAGTTCAACAATTTTAAATCTGACACCAGTGTGGTAAGGGTTATGGTCATGTGATTGTGACTCGCGTCAGCAAAAAACGGCCTCTGCTGTGGTCTTGAAGAATATCTACTTAGAGGCGTTAGAAGTCAGAGAAGACTGTTATGAAAACATTCCACTGCAGTGACTGGCTCCTTAACCATTTAACCCTCGAATGTGTTCAAGAAAATTCAAATTTTCTCATAGAAAATGTCCATTTGCAGACCAAGGGAAGACTATTTTTGAAAATTTACCACTGGAATGACTGGCTCGGTTGTCGAGCCAGTCACTCCAGTCGTAAATTTTGAAAAATAATATCTTGGTCTCCAAATGGGCATTTCTCAAGACCACTGCAGGAGCTGTTTTTCACTGATATTAGTGTTAAAGGGTTAAGATGGTATCAAGTGAAAAATGAACTGATAGCAGATTTTAAACTAATGTAGTTTGGTAGTAAATAGCAAATAAACATCAAAGTAAATAGAATGAAATGGGTTAATGCAAATTTCTTAGCAATATACCTTTCAAAGTTTTGAGTAAGTCGCACATTTAGCTGCTCACAGCATTCTTTTACTAAATTGACCTTTTAACCCTTTAGCGGTCAAGCTAGCGGGTTTAGCATAGAGCTTTGTGTTTTGATTAGGACGTAGTGATCAAAATTATCTTGGACCAGTCAGTCTCCAATGCTTCATCTGACATAATTGAGGGTGAAGCATTAGAGCTGGCTGTTCCAAGGAAGCGCCTATTCAAAAACTGGCGGTAGCGTGAGCCGATAATACGTCTCGTCGGACCAGGACGCCAATTATTTCGCGCTGATAATACATCCCGTCGGATCCGCAGGGTTAACTGCTTGAGCAATTTCAACCAGACTTGGCTGGAAGGATACTAGGCTGGTAGATTTCAGAACTTGTATACAGAATTTTGATCCGCCGGCCATCTTGGATTTTCTGAACATTTTTGGAAATCAGTTAAAAGGCTGCTCCTCATTAACAGCTTAAATGAGTTCAAGCAAACTCGGCTGGAAGGACGCTAAAGTGCTATGCTTCAGAGCTTCTTTATAGAATTTTGATTGGTCAATTTTTCCGGCGACCATCTTAGATTTCCTGAAAATTTCTGGAAATCACTTAAAAGCCTACTCGATAACCACTGGGCCGATTTCAATGAAACTTAGATGAAAGAACCCTAGCATGGTAGTAGGCGTGCACGATTTTTCGATTTAATTTATTTTTTAAATCACAATTTTTACGATGTAATTGAGGAAAAATCGGAAAATCGTCCCAAAATTTCATGTTTAAAAAAAATCTGAAGTGTGTACTTTTCGGTCGCATTTTATCAGTACATGAGTACAATTATAATCAATTCACGCCTGTGTTCATTGTGTTTATATCCCGCCGTGCCATGCACGTGTAGAATAATTACTAATCACAACACAAAGCGCTACAATAAACAAGCTAACAATAGCGAGGTAACACCTTTGTCATTGAGAAAACTAGCTAGTTACTCCGTCGAATCGCCATATAATTTTCTTTCTTTCGCTGCAGACCCTGAGTCTGTCGTGAAATGCCAAGTATATACTTAGAGTGTTAGGCAATCAGTGAACATACTACTTTTTAATTCTAGAGTTAGCAATTTCAGGCGGTGTAATAATTATTTTTTTTGATTCGGTTGTCATGTCAAATTAAAGAAAATAATGCAACAGCATTCCAGATTGTATTTGCTATTTTTTAACATTTACACTGCCAGATGTTGCATATGTTACAAATTATTTTTTCGAGTTATAATGATCATTTATTTAAGAATAATCTTGATTACTCAATTAATCAGCTGAGATAGAAATTACCAATGCATACATGTAAGGCCAAAATAAAAAATAGTTTCGTTTCCTGTAAACCTCCTGGGTGAAATTTCTTTTTTTTTTACCTGGCCGGGAATAAAATAATTTTTTTCTACCCAGCATAAATGTTAAAACATGCATGCTTTTGTAAAACTATACAAATTACAATGTTTTTAATGCCATTTGTACGCAATGCAAATTGTGTGATGAAAAACAAGACAAATTTGGCAATTACAACCATATTTAATGGACAAATAGTCAAATATCATAAAAACAAATATTTATGACCGTTTTAAAATAAATTAATAATTTAAAAAAAAAATGTCCTCCCTCCCTACTGAAGGTTTTTTACCCCACCCGGTTTGCAGGAAACCAATTCTTTTTTATGGATGGCCTAAAGTTTTGTACATCAAAAGCGTGAAAGTTGCAACATTTGGTGTTTAGAAAAGTCCATTCATTTGCTGGCCAAGAGAAAACTTTTTGAAAATGTATCACTGGAATGTTTGGCTTGATTCTCGAGATAGTCAATCCAGTGATACATGTACAGCTTCAAAAATATTCTCTTTGCCCGCAAATGGACATCATACATTCACTGACCAACATGTACAGTTTCCTGAACGATCGCATTAAAAAGTATTTAAAAGCTAGGATTTGAAATATTGTATGGAGTAGAAATTATTCACAATTATTCAATTATATAATTTTTTATCATATAATTTCACGGTTTAAGAAATAATCGTGACTCGATTTTGTCACGTAATCGCGCACGCTTATTTTGTACTTAATTTGATTGGAAGACATTGCTGCCTAAGCTACGTAGTAATGGCTTCCGCTCAGATTAACTCCAAAATATTCAGCATAATATGCATGTACATCATGTTCAACTTGTACTAGAAACTAACATACATGTACTTCTGTTAAATTGTTTTGAAAACATGATAGCTTATTCATTTGCTGTACTGTATGTGACATTTATTGTCTTGTTACTGTCATTCCCAGGTGTGGACACTGCAAGCGTCTAGCACCTGTCTGGGATGAGCTGGCTGTTCTTTACAATACAGGATCAGGTGACAGCCCAGTAGTTATTGGAAAGGTAGACACATATATTGAACATATATTAGTACCATTAAATCTTGACTAAAAGATGCAGGTTTTTTTGTCAAATTACATGTTCTAGGAAGGGAACTATAATCGAGTAATTCTTTGAGCACATTCTTTGGTCTAAAGTGTTCTAAAAAAATGATACCATGAAAATTGAACTCAATTTCATGGTACACATTCTCGGCGCCTTATGACTATGTTTTATCTATACCTCAAAAACATAATCACGGAAGTGAAATTATTAAATTGGGGTGCCTAAATATTGCGTATTCCTAAAGAAAGATCATTTATTACATCAAAATTAATCCTGAATTTGACATAAAATGGCGTCGAGAAAAGATATAGATCACGTGATTCGCAATCGCAAAAGAACTATTTAAAACGAGTACTTGGATATAAATATTCTAGACTCGGAATTACTATATATATATATGTATTATCATTGTGCGATTGGAACTAAGGTTGAATTCAGATATGTTGTCTCAGTACTCAGACCGGAAGTATCACATGGTTGCTTTGCCTATCTGTGCGTGCGCACACTTTTACTCTCGATTGAAGCAGGAGTAATCGAATAGAATTTGTAGCACACAGGGTTGGCAATTTCCTGGGAAATAGTATTTCCACTATTTGCCAAGGTAGTGGTAAATACCGGGAAATATTGGGAAATACTCAGATATCAGGTGGAAAGTTTATATATTTAATCTCATGGTTGTTTAAATCATGCTTAAGAAAACACTATCTACTTAGCAAGCATTATTAAACATCATCTAGTGACATATGCATAAGTTGCAAACCTATGCATGAGGAATATAGTCTTAGAGCAACACTATCAGACAAAACTGAACATCCAATGAAATAGCATTGTAATTTTATGAGGTATGACCGGATATTTGACACTAAATCACCGTCTATACTCTATAGATCTGCATGGATTTTATTAGATCTATACAATTACCTCAAACCTACTCAATAATAAAAGGCTTTGACTAAAAGTCAGAACATGCAATGTAAACTTACTTCTGAGGTCTTTACCTACATGTATTGCTGTGTACTTACGTTGACCCTTGCCTTCTGCAATGGCTTTGATAAATGCCCATTTGCAGACCAAGAGAAGACCATTTTTGAAAATTTACCACTTGAATGACTGGCTTGATAACTAAACCATTCATTCAAGTAGTACATTTTCAAAATTATCCTTGATCTGCAATCAGATATTTTCTATGAGATAATTGAAATTTGTTTGAACAAATTTGAGTGTTAAAGGGTTAAATAACAAATTCCCTGTCTGGGATGTCATTATATCTAAGTTAGTTACGTTAGTGCTATGATGACTGAATACATCTCACTCTCTGGGATGTCATTATATCTAAGTTAGTTAAGTTAGTGCTATTGATGACTGAATACATCTCACTCTCTGGGATGTCATTATATCTAAGTTAGTTAAGTTAGTGCTATGATGACTGAATACATCTCACTCTCTGGGATGTCATTATATCTAAGTTAGTTAAGTTAGTGCTATGATGACTGAATACATCTCACTCTCTGGGATGTCATTATATCTAAGTTAGTTAAGTTAGTGCTATGATGACTGAATACATCTCACTCTCTGGGATGTCATATCTAAGTTAGTTAAGTTAGTGCTATGATGACTGAATACATCTCACTCTCTGGGATGTCATTATATCTAAGTTAGTTAAGTTAGTGCTATTGATGACTGAATACATCTCACTCTCTGGGATGTCATTATATCTAAGTTAGTTAAGTTAGTGCTATGATGACTGAATACATCTCACTCTCTGGGATGTCATTATATCTAAGTTAGTTAAGTTAGTGCTATGATGACTGAATACATCTCACTCGCTGGGATGTCATTATATCTAAGTTAGTTAAGTTAGTGCTATGATGACTGAATACATCTCACTCTCTGGGATGTCATTATATCTAAGTTAGTTAAGTTAGCTATGATGACTGAATACATTTCATTCTGAAGTTGCAGAAATGTTAAAATTGTAATTACTATTTAAACCTGAACTCTACAGAATATGTTGAAAATAAAGTGAAAGTCTGTTTCTTCATTCAGTCATAATGTAGCATGTAATAGTATAAATAAATAGTACATAATATTAGTATATAATCGTATATAACAGAATGAAATGTGTTGTCATCTCAATCAGTTAATTGGTAAATCCCCAATTAGACACCTTTGCTATTGTTTGATTGCGAAGCAATATCACACATGTATATGAGCTGAGTGCCGGAGATACACAATGTAGGTTAGCTCAGAACATTTTTACATAGAAATCTGAGGCTAACTAAATAAACAATACTTGTAGATCCATGTACATGTACCAGCAGTTTGGGAATCTAAGCTTAGATCTCCATTTTAAATTAATATTCTGATAGGCTAAGAATTCAAAGCAATATAATGGATTTGTATTGTATGCCACAATATGTACAGCATGCTAAAACATTGACTGTATATCAGTTTTAGTAAACCGTTCATGTCATAAAAGTTAATTCATATTTTGAAACAATTTTTAGTGGAAGTTGTGGTTGCAGCCTCTACTAAAAATGGTTTCTAAAAATTCCACCAACATTGTTTGCCCAATAAATAGTAGGTGTTGTATCTGCTACATGTATGTATAGTTGAAACGGTTATAGATATACTATGCCTATTTGATCTCATATGTCAACCTGTATTGGATATGGCCTATATTAGCCCCTCTGATTAATATATCTAAGATATTTAGTTTAAAATTTACCACTTCTGAAACCTATTGGAGTATTTCAAATTATTTCCAAGTATTTTGCGCTTTTTGAAGTATTTCATGGGGCGGTATTTTACCGGTATTTCCTGCACCGGGAAATTGCTGCCAGTCCTGGTACCATGTGATACAAATTTGTACCACGTGAGACCGTTGTCCGATTATACTCTTGGTCATGTTGGTCATTCGGATATGTTGTCGAGGTACCCCGCTTGCCCGACAACATATCTGAAATTACATGTAGTCTTTAGTGACTGATCCGTTCCCGTTTGATAACAAACTCCCGTTAACGTATAAGATCTCGCGAGAACACGACGCCTCCAATCGCAAAAGAGTCAGCAGTGTGCCAGCATACGAACAGCTTTATCTCATTTTAATTCTCAGACTTTCAAGCAATTTGTGTAGTACATCTTGATTCCGTTTTGGATCATTTAATGTTGGCATTCATTACAAAATTAATGCACAATATGAGAGAAAACACTGTTCCATTATTAGCTCACCTGGCCTGAAGGACCAAGTGAGCTTATGCCATGCTGACCATCCGTCCGTCAACTTTTGCTTTAAAACACTACTCCTCATTAACCACTTGGCCGATTTCAAACAAATTTGGCTGGAAGTATCCTATGGGCGTAGGCTCGAGAACTTCCATTTGAAAATTTGATTTTATGAAAAATGTACCGAAATTGTCAAATTGCTTCTCGTTAGCATCTTGACTGGTTTTAGCCCAATTTGGCTGAAAGGAGCCTGTGGTGATGAGCTCTAGAACTACCATTCAGAATTTTGATTCTTAAATTTTTTGGGGGTGAAATCTTAGGTTTTATTAAAAATGTACCAGAAATTGGCAAATTGCAATGCCTCCTTAGCTGCTTGACATATTTCAACCAAATCTCACTAGATGGATTCTATGGTGTTACAAACATGTAGGCTCTAGAAACTACTCAAAATTTTGATTGATCAATTATTTGGGTGAAAATCTTAGATTTTATGAAAAATTTACCAGAAATTGTCAAAACGCTGGTTCTCCTTAGTTGCTTGACATATTTCAACCAAATTTGGCTAGAGTAACCCTATCATGGTAGACTCTAGAACTTCTATTCAGAATTTTGATGGGTCATTTTTCGGGTGGGCCATCTTGGATTTTCCGAAAATTATCCATCATTCCAGTGGTAAATTTTCAAAAATAGTCTTCCGTTGGTTGGAAAATGGACTTTTTCTATGAGAAACGTTTTCTTGAACAAATTGGAGGGTTAAATGGTTAAGGAGCCAGTCATTCCAATGATAAATAAAAAAAAAAAGTGGTCTGCAGCAAATGGACATTTCTCAGGACCACTGTAGAAACGATTTTTGGCCAACTTGAGTGTTACAGGGTAAATAATGTCATTGAAGAACAGCGGCAAACTGAGGAATATTTTCAATATTTCTTTGACTGGCAGCTTCCATTTAAAGTATTTTCAAAACATTCAAGATGTCTAATGTCCCTGTATGGCCATGACAACTGTAGTTTGTGCAAGATTTTAAAATATTCTTTTCCATTCTATCGAATGGTGATATATACCACGTGTACATGTACGTGTATTGAAAAATTGTGCATTATGGATTTTCAAAGCTGAATAATGATATCGATGTACTGTACATTGTCCTTGTAAGCGATTCGTTATCGAAGGTTTTATTGATTACCAAAGCAAACTGAGATGGCCTGCTGACTGTCATCTCAGATGTGAAGTTTGAGTGTCACATTGTGGACCTACATTGTATCCTTGGTGACCTGGACAGTAGGCTTATCTGATGTGACGTGAAGTTTTAATTGATTTTTACCAAGGCTTGTTTGCTCAACATTTCACTATATACATTGTATTTAGACGACAATGCACACGTGCTGATATGAAAAATTTAATATCTCCTTGGCCAGTACTCGGATTGATGCAAAGGGACAGAACTCTGGCTAAAGAGAGACATGTAGTGGAAGAGGATTTGAGATCCATCTTGAGAAATGTCAATTTACAGGCTAAGCGAAGACAAATTTGAGAAATTTTACCACTGAAATGACTGGCTAGATAACTGAACCAGTCATTCCAGTGTTAAATTTTCAAAGAAAATTCTTCTCATGGCATGCAAATGGAAATTCAATCAATAAATATTTAGATTCTCTTGACCAAATTTAGCCATTTTAAGGGGTTTAGCTGTATGGAAGCTGTTCCTGCATTTAATGGAGGATTCCAGTTTCTCAGTCAGTCATATGACGTCATAATCAATTGTGTACCATATAGAATGACATCATAATCAATTATGTCATAAATGACGTAGCTAAGTTCGTAGCGAAGGCTTAATTGATGACAGACTATTCAGCGTTGGTGTACGAAGTGTAGGCAACAACAGCGGCCACTCAAATTAGTTTCAAAATATTTCACAGCTTATCTGTATAGTTTTCTGGAAATTAATAGTGAGGGAATTCAGGGAGCGGTCAGTCCCAACATGGGGTGGGGGGTGGTGGAGCTTATCTAAAGATGGGCTAAATAGCTAAAACTGCATTCCTTCATTACATGTAAGTGTTTTAAAGTCTAATTAGTTTTAAAATTTTCAATCTTCTTAAATCCATTTTAAGTGGCCTGAAATTAGGATACTGAGATTTCTGGATTGAAAGGGTTAAATTGCCAGCCATCTGAATATTGGTAGATGAAGGTTTTGAAGCCAATCAATCATTCCCCCCCCCCCCCATATAAATATATTGGAGGGGTGTTATATATAGTGTTTGCTTTGTCCGTCCGTTCGGGCTTTCATTTCCAGATGATAGCTCAAGTTCTATTGAAGCGATCATTACCAATCTGGCGTAGGAGCTTACAAGTCCTTGGGTGGTCTGAATAACCCTATCGATTTTAGCGTCTAAAGGTCACGGTCACAGTGACCTGATTAATTATTAATATTGCATTTCCGGAATATAACTCGAGTTCTGTTGAAGGGATCATTACCGATCTGGCATGGGAGCTTGTCTTTGGTGGTCCTAAGAATCCTTTCGATTTTAGCATCAAAGGTCAATGTCATGATGGTCTAATTAATTATGTAATATTGCATTTCCCGATGATAACTTGAGTTCTCTTGAAGGGATCGTTACATTTGTACCCAATCAGGCGTGGGAGCTTGTCCTTGGTGGTCCGAAGAACCCTATCCATTTTTGCGCCAAACGTCCAAAGTCAAAGTCACAGTGACCTAATTAATTACGTGTAGGTAATACTGGATTTCTGGATGATAGCTTGAGCTCTGTTGAAGGGATCGTTACCAGTCTGGCAGCTTTTTCTTTGGTGGTCCGATGAGCCCTATCAATTTTGAAGTCAAAGGTCAAGGTCACTGTGACCTAATTAATGATGTAATATTGTGTTTCCGGATGATAACTAGTTTGATTGAAGGAATCACTACTAATTTTGGGTGTGAGGTTGTCCTTGGTGTTTTGAAGAACCCTATCTATTTTGGTGTCAACGATCATGGTCATGGTGACAAATCTTGGGTGGGTGTTTGGGCTTTGCGGAAGGGGGGGGGGGGGGGGGCGAGCGGCCCATACATTATCAGTCTCTGATTGTCGTTCTTGTTCCTGCTGTAAATTTAACCTAAAGTTAGTGGTCAAAATTGGTCAAGAAAATCTAAATATCTGCTTATTGAATTTTTGAAAATGTGCCACTGTAATCAATGACTGGCTCGCTTATTGAGCCAGCCAATCCAGTGGTAAATTTTGAAGTCTTCTCTTAGACTGCAAATGGACATTCCTCAAGACCATTGCAGAGACCAGTTTTGGCCGCCTTGACCATTAAAGGGGTAATGAAATTGAATTCTTGACCATTAACTAAGCAAGAATATTTTCTGTCTAGTCTTGTACAAATGGGTTGGAGATTTTATTTAGAGCTATAATATTTAAATATGGTGGTATTTTCTCATTTATAACAGGTGGACTGTACACTTGAGAAAGAACTGTGCAAGGCTCAAGGGGTGACTGGTTATCCAACAATTAAAATATTCAAGGGAGAAGATATCTCTGAAGGGCTTCGCTACAAAGGTGGCAGGGATTTGGATGCTTTGAAAACCTTTGTTGCTGAACAATTTAATCAGGTAATAAATGCATGTACATTGTGACCTGCCTTATGAGACCACCTTATGAAGCACCAAGCACTGATCTCTAAAGACAGAGGATCTATTAACTGTTTCATGATAAATGTAGTCAAGAAAACTCCATTTTCCGTAACCGTTTAACACTCATATCAGCCAAAAGTTACTTCTGCAGTATAGGCTTGAGAAATGTCTATTTTCAGACCAAAAGACTATTTTTGAAAATGTACTACTGGAATGACTGGCTCGATAACCGAAACAGTCATTCCAATGGTAAATTTTCAAAAATAGTTTTCTCTTGTTCTGCAAATGGACATTTTCTATGAGCAAATAGGAATTTTCTTGAACAAGTTTGAGGGTTAAAGGGTTAAAGAGAATGTGCATTTGCAGAGCAAGTGGGAAGCATTTTTGAAAATTTACTACTGGAATGACTGACTCGATTATTTCAAAAATACTCTTCTCTGGTCAACAATTCTTTTGAACATCTTAAGGTCCAGGTAGAAGCTGGTTTTGGTCAGCTTAACCACAGTTGAAGCGCTAATACTGGTCACCCACCATGACATGCATACTATGACTAGGGTTGGGATAGGGTGGGGGAGTGCGTAACAAGATGGTGTTTCGTTAATATATATACGTGTAGACCTCAAAAGATAGGTGGCCTCTCGACAGACTCAAGCAGATTTGTTTTGTGTGTTATTCATGTTACTGATGGTATGCTTTAGATCTTCCCTTGTTAAAAAAAGCACTCATCTTTTTCATCAATATAATTATTATAAACATGAATGTTGAATTCATAAACACATAGACATTAACCCTTTCTCCTTCGATCAATACTCACCATTCTGTTACTTCTGATATACAGCTGGCCTTGACAGCGGCTCTAGGATTATAGACTTAGAAAGCTTTACCGACTCCTGGGAACCGGGTACTCGGCTCCCAACTGCCGAGTACCCGTTTACCATAGAGCTCATTCTTGTTTGCATAGCAACAAGAGCAATACATGCTTTCTGCATAGAGGATTTTAGTGTTTTTTTGTGAAAGAAAATCTAAGTCTTTAATCTGTAGTGATAGTTTGTGTGTTCTTGAAAAGGATTAACTAAAGGATACTATGGAGAATACCGCCGAAGATAACCAGGTTGTATCATTCTTTATTATCCATAGTTAAAAGACTTAGGTCTCTAAATTTCGCTGTGTCGCATGTTCCAATTTCTGACCCAATAGAATCTGGGACGTGTGCTAACAACGATATATGCCAGACGATCGCCTTCTTTAACCCCCAACAGGCGATCGGCAGATATGAAAATAGGTATTTGCTACGGTATCTCTAACACGAATATCGGCTGACGTCGTTCTCCGTAGGATCCGAGCGGGTGACGTCACACCCGGTCGCTCGGATGTTTATGTGAAGAAGAAATTTTTTCATTAATTCGCGCATCTTGTTCTGGGTGCTGTGTACTAAAAATGGTACCGGAAACTTTAGAATGATCAAGTTTGCGTGTGATCACGATCGGTTTGCAATGATCGGTGGTTTCAAAATTCTTGAGTAGATGCGTGGTCTGCGGTTTTACCGTGTGATACAGCAGTTTGTTATACATTTTGTTGTTTTCTTCACATATCGTGCTGCTTTCGTTAGGAGTATAATTTATATTGATTAGTAAATATACCCCGAATGCTATGCGATATGATTCCTGGAGCCGTTACACATCCTGTAGGATCTATTATGGGTGTGTTGTGCCCGCCGCGTTCTTGTCGTCATAATCAATGCGATCGTTGTTGTAACGTGGCGGGGTGGGGTGCGGGAGGTTACGGTTAATTTATGAGTCAAAATATTTGAAAATTAATTGTCTGCCTTCCATCCGTGTCTCGTTCTGCTTGTTTATTGTAGGTTTGTGCTTATTTTATAGGCCAAGCCAGCCCCGCCATCATGTGACGACTGCCATAAGTTTGTCCGTGTAATGTTCAAGGACCATGTCTGTTTTAGGTGTGCCCTGTGTAATATAGATCATAGGTGTAATGTTTGTGCAGTGTGGTCCGTCGAAACGATGGTTAAGTTCCTTGCCCAGAAGGACTTGGCTGGGTCTGACGCGGGGTCAGGCGGTCCGAGAGGAAATCGTGGAGCGCCCGGTTCGGCCGGTGGGGGTGCTCCACGTCCCCAGCTGGAGGTGGCGGAGATGGCACCGCCGGCGGGGTTTAGTCCGGCTATGCAGGGTTTTCTGCATAGCGTTCTGCCCACGCTGGTGTCGTCCCTGCTACCAAAGGTTGGGGGGCAGTTTCTCCCCATGCCTGGTACGGATCCTGTCTTCGGACAGGATTCTGGACTGGTTACCGAGGGGGCCGTCTCGTACGGCCCCCTGGCGGGTCCGTCTGGCTTCGGCCAGACGGGTTCTGTCTCTCTGCGGCCACCTCCGGGTGGTCCAGTAGCGGTGGCCGGTCCGTCAGGTGTGGGAGCCGTCCGCCAGGACGGCTCCACGGTTTATTCGTCTAGTGACGGCTCTTCGGAGTCTGAAGACGATGAGGCCGAGGAGGAGAGGTTGCTGCGGCCCGTGAAGCCGCAGGTGGAGAATATGGAGGTTGATTCCGTCCTGGACGGAACCGGCCTCCATTTGTCTGGTTTGGCGCAAGCCAGGTCAGCGGCTCCGCCTGCGGCTGAGGCCAATCCGTTACCGTGCACCGGTTCCGCGCGGCTTGGTTTGTCACCAGCCGTCAGGGGAACCGGTGTGCCGGGCCAGGCGTGGTACTCACCTATCTCGCCTGGTCCGGCAGCCGGACATGGGGTGCCGTTGGCGCCCGTGGCCGGCTATGGTTCCGCGACGGTTACGGGTCCGTACGGTTTTCCGTGCGGACCTACCCCATGGACCGGAGTGTTTCATGGGGTGGCGGCGGAACCATGTGGTAGCGGAGTGCCTGGCGTGTCAGCCGTGGCTCCTGGCCGGGAGGCCATGGCTGGCAGACCCGTAAGCATGTCAACGGGTGACGTGTTTGCGGGGGTATCTTCTTCGGAGTTAGACTGGTCTGATGCTCTGGCGTGGCTAGCCAGAGTTGACCCGTCTGTGGTTTCGGCCACGGCCGATGAAGATGCGCCCCGTCCGTCGGTTGCGTCGATTAGGACGGGGATTTTGCCCGCGGCCCGGATCCAGTCAGTGGGACTGGATCCACGGTTCATTGATTTGTTGGATGCTATTTATAGTAAACAACTAATGACCAAGGGTCAGCTCCCTGCGGCCTCCAGGGAGGTGTGGGCAAGGTGCCGTATTCCGCGGGGTGAATACGACAGGTATGGTGTAGTCCCGTCGGTCACGGAGGATGACCGATGGGTACTGGGCGTCCAGAGTGCCGGTTCGGGTGGTCCCGGTCCGGCACTAGTGGATAAGGCCCAGGTACACCAGGAAGAAGTCCTGGCCCTATGCGATGAGGGTGTGAGGGCAGCCATGAGCGCTGTCAATCACTCCTATCGTCTACTTCAGTCGGTGTGGGCTGAAGCGGGGGCAGGCCACCCTGTGCCACCTGTGGCGCTATCGTGCGTTAATGACGGCTTGGTGCTGTCAATGGACGCATTGGCAAGGGTGCAAGCGCGTGTGACGAAGTCCAGGAGGCAAATGGTCATTGACCATTGACCATATGCGTCCGGCTACGGCAGTCAAGGAGCGTCTTCTTGGGACGCCCCTGACAGGGCCTAGCATCTTTGGTGGCCAAGCGCGGGCCATCTTAGAGGACACCGCCAGTATTGCGCAGAATCGGTTAGCGGTAAATCTACAGCTAGAGCTAGTGCGGCAAGCGCACGCACTAGGGGCTGTGGGTAAGCCGCTATCAGTACAGCCTTCAAAGAAACAGAAAAAGCATAAGGGCAAGGCGAAAGCCAGGCCTATTGCGATGTCTGTTTCGGCTGGGTTTTCGGAGCCGGCGGCGGCGAAGAAACCCAGGAAGGCTGTAGAGGCGCCTACCCTCCCCAATGTTGCTCCGGACCGCCCTAGAAGTGGTAAGGGCAAGGGGAAGGGTAAGGGTAAGGCCTCAAAGGGCGGACAGAAGGGGCCGAAGCGTACCTGAGGGTACGCAAGCTCCCTTCATATCCGCCTGGACCGCACCTGTGCGACAGGAACAGCGGTGCCAGTTATACCCGTCGTGCCTAGAACGAAATGGTTCTCACTCTCTCTCGTTAAGAAAGGGGAGGGGGCGGACTGCGAGCCGGACAACCCCGTTAGACGTCGAGGCGTCTATGGTGGGTGGAAGGCTCATGCGTTTCGTCGAGGCTTGGCGAGGTGTGACGTCAGACAGTCTGGTCCTGGGATGGTTATCCCAGGGTTACATGCCGGAGTGGTGGGACTTTCCGCCACAAAATCTGTCTTTGGCACCAGTCTGGACACCCGTACCAAGGGAGCCAGACAAGTTAGAAGCCGTTCAAAAGGAAGTGTCGGGTTTGCTTCTGAAGGGAGCAATAAAACCAGCAAACCGGAACACTCCAGGCTTCTATTCAAACATGTTCCTTGTCCCCAAGAGCACGGGGGGATGGAGACCCATACTCAATCTCAGGCCATTAAATTGGTTTATCCATACGCCTCGGTTCCAGATGGAAACACCGAGGTCGGTAATGGCGGGATTGAGGAAAGGAATGTGGTGTGTATCGATCGATCTGAAAGATGCATATTTCCACATTCCGATCAATCGGAGTTGGCACAGGTTTCTGAGATTTGCGTTTCAGAATCAAGTATGGGAGTTTACAGTTCTCCCGTTTGGCCTGTCGACAGCTCCGAGGGTTTTCACAAGAGTGGTCCTTGCGGTGACAGCGTTTCTCAGAAAAGAGAACGTGGCGCTACACACCTACATAGACGACTGGCTGCTCAAGGCAGACTCGGCAGCCAGAACGTGGATACTGCTCTGACTCTGAAGTTACTTTCAGATCTAGGCTGGATAGTCAACGAGGAGAAATCCGAGTTGACACCCACTCAACATTTCGTTTATTTGGGGATGCGATTCGACCTCGAGGAGGGCAGGGTTTACCCGTCAGAGCCCAGAGTGGTGTCTCTGTTAGCCATCCTCGGGAGTTTTCGAGTGGGAAACCACATTCAGGCGAGGCGGTTCCTTCAGATGCTGGGCATGATGGTCTCCATGGAGCAGGTTATCCCGTACGCTGCTCTAATGCGAAGACCTATCCAGTTGTATCTGATGTCTCTGTGGAAACAGAGAACAGAACCCCTGTCAAAACTGGTGCCAGTTTTGGAGCCGATAATATCGCATCTTCTATGGTGGAAACAGCGTCAGAATCTCCTAATAGGGGTTTCGCTGCACCTACCCCACCCCCAGCTGTCCGTTTACACGGATGCATCGCTGGAAGGGTGGGGTGCCTGCCTGGGAGAACACCAGGTCTCGGGCACATGGACTCTCCCGGAGAGTCAGCTGCATATCAATCTGTTGGAAATGATGGCAGTGGAACTGGCGTTGGAAGAGTTCCTTCCGATGATCAGGGGCAAGGTGATATTGATACGGTCGGACAATTCGACAGTAGTATCATATATAAATCGCCAAGGCGGGACCAGGTCGCCCACTCTGTGTATCAGAGTGTGGCACATGATTCAATGGTGCAGGAATTACTCGGTTGTTTTGAAAGCAGCTCATATTCCTGGCCGATTGAACATTCTGGCGGATGCTTTGTCTCGCAGACAGAGGATTCTGCCAACAGAATGGTCCCTCAACCCTCCGGTTCTGCGACGGATCTTCGAGCATTGGGGCAAACCCAACGTGGACTTGTTTGCCACAAAGGAAAATGCTCAAATCATGACATATGTCTCGCGATTCCAGATCCAAATGCCGTCGATACAGACGCTCTGGCGATAAGCTGGAGAGGGATGCACGCTTACGCGTACCCACCCAACATTCTTCTACCGAAGGTATTGGTGAAGGTCAGGGAGGAACCGTGTCTGGTCCTGCTAATAGCGCCGTATTGGCCGAGCAGGGCGTGGTTCACGGATCTTCTAGATCTGTTGGTGGAAAATCCTGTGCAGTTGCCCGAGATTCCGAACATAATCTCCCAGGCCAAGGGAGGCTTCCTACACGAGCGTCCCGAAATGTTCAAATTGACTGCGTGGATGTTATCAAACAACGTTCCACGTCGGAAGGCTTTTCTCGACAGGCTGCTGATTTCATCGCGGCTGCGAGAAGGAGGTCAACCTTCAAGTCATATAACAGCAAGGTTAACAGATTTGCAGACTGGTGTGAAGAAAAGGGTATTGATACCTTTCAATCCACTATTCAGCAAATAGCAGACTTTCTCTGTGAGCTGTTCTTTTCATGACTAGCTCCCGTCACAGTTGCTGGATACAAGTCAGCTTTGGCATCAGTTATCCCTTGTCTAGCCAACAGGGATAGTCCAGAGGTGGCCCAGTTAAATGTGATGTTGAAGGGAATGAGCAATCTCCGACCGAGACAACCGGTAGTCATTCCAGCCTGGAGTCTATCTTTAGTGCTTAATGTACTGGCCAAGCACCCATTCGAACCGTTGCGTTCGGCTAGTCTAAAGCATTTGACTCTAAAGGCGGTCTTTCTATTGGCAGCTTCCTCAGCTAGAAGGCGCAGTGAGATCCATGCACTTTCGGCAGAGAGGAACCGATTTATTGTTTCTGGAGAAGGTCTGCGTCTTCTGCCAAGAGCAGAGTTTATGTCAAAGAACCAATCTTTGAGATATCCCGGCAAACCGATCATAATACCGAAGTTAACTAGGTTTGATCGTGATGCCAGTGTCTGGTGCCCGGTCCGTGCTTTGACTAAGTACAAGAAACGGACTGACTCGTTACGGTCGAACGATAGACATCTGTGGATCTGCCATAAAAAGCCTTATGGCGCCGCATCCATGGATACTATCTCTCGTTGGGTGGTCGAATGCATTCAGACTACTCACGAGATGGCGACTGGGCACCAGGTGCAAGGTGTAAGGGCACACAATGTCAGAGGAATAGCCGCCTCGACCGCCCTTTACAATGGTGTTCCGTTAGAGGACATCATGGCCGTTGCACAATGGCACTGTGAGTCCTCATTCACGGATTACTATATGAAGGATGTGTCAGACTCAGCCAATCCACTCGCTTTAGCTGTTTTGAAACGATAGTTAGTGACCACACTGCTCTTCACCCTTTTTTCACTTTGGTAAGAAAAGAACCTAAAGCAGGCATGGTCAGGCGAGAGGATGTCAACCAGATTGTGTCACTGATGGCCGAACCGGTGAATAGTTGGAGGCGGTACGTCTGAAGTCCAATTATCATAAGGTAATTCAATAGTGAGAGTTTTTTGTATTATGTATATGTATCATGTTCATTCATCTTATATATTCATGCTCATTCCCAGGCTAATACGTGGAATATGCAGGGAGTAGTTAACCCTCTTGGCATATTTGTGTTTTCAGGCGAGATACATGTTCGTTAGTTCTCTCCCTTTGCTTAGGAGGAAAAAGGGTGGGGGGGGCCGTGACGCGAATGTGATTCGGTTCCGTGAACTTGACGGTCCTTTTAGGTCTCCGTTAGTCAAGTTTGAAGTCTAAAATCTTTCTCCAAGGGGCAAAATTAGCATTTATGGCTTGCCCCTTCCCACCAGGTTACTGATCAAATCTGGTGTATATCAGAAGTAACAGAATGGTGAGTATTGATCGAAGGAGAATGCAGGAAATGTCAATTTCCCTTTCTCCGAGATCTAACAATACTCACCATTCTGTTACGGACCCAGCCTCCCAGTCCCACGGAGGCAAGCCATAGTTTTCTCTTGTTTGGTGGCTATGCAAACAATATGAGCTCTATGGTAAACGGGTACTCGGCAGTTGGGAGCCGAGTACCCGGTTCCCAGGAGTCGGTAAAGCTTTCTAAGTCTATAATCCTAGAGCCGCTGTCAAGGCCAGCTGTATATCAGAAGTAACAGAATGGTGAGTATTGTTAGATCTCGGAGAAAGGGAAATTGACATTTCCTTCATTCATTGATAAACTCGCGTTCTCTCAATTTCAAGGCAACTATTATCAATAAGGCAGCTGATAATTGAGAATTTTGAAAATACATTTAGCTTGTCTGGAAAAGGTTGCTGCCTAAAGCAGAATAATTTCAAAACATTCCACAGAATAGGTACATAGTTATTATGTTGTGACCTAAATGTTTACGTGTATGTACAAATGTATGGGCTGTAGCATTGAAAGGGTTAACCCTTGGTGTGCAAAATTATCAGTTCTCAGTTCCCTTTAACCCTTTCAGCGATGAATTTAATATTTTGAAATTAATTCGACTGGAAGACTTGATGCCATTGCTTTCTTAGGCAGCAACTGCTTCCAGTCAAATTAATTTCAAAGTAATAAACAGAATAAATTTTATATAGTAAAGAATAAGCTTTTTCAGGGATTTGTCGGTGAAAGTGTTAATAGCGTGATACCGTTCTTAATGTTCATTTTGGAAATGTTGCCGCTGAGAGCTGCTGTTATCTAGAAATATATAATTATAGTGAGATAGAATATTAACACAAAGATATTTGCATCTTATGACGTTTGATGAAAATGATCCCACAAATTTTGCATCAGTAAAGATTGTAATTATCAAGCCAGCAAACGATAATTTAAATGAAAAAAACCCTCAAGACTTGCCTCATATTTTGAAATCAATTTGGCTGAAAGCTTTGCCACCAACAACTTTGAGTCAAATTGTTTTCAAAATATGAAGCATATCCAGATTTAAACTCCATGCAATTAAGTGTAGTCTTGTGCAAAAATTGAACAGACAGTTAACCCTTACCACTCTGGTGTCAGAATTTTTAATTTTCAAATTAAATTAAAAGATGAACTGCTGTTCATTTTCCAATAAATTTGGTGGGAGATGGGGCTGTCGTAGACAGCAACATCTTCCACCAAAATTGTTTTAAAATGTACACCCAGTTTCTGTGATGTTGATACAATAAAAGATAGAATATTGACATCAGAGTGGTAAGGGTTAAAGTTTTATTTAAGTTTATCCCATTAAAACACATTATATTCCAACTTGTACATATAGGAACCTGTGGCAGCTGAGGCAGCTGATGTACCCGAGCCTCCTAAGCCAGTCTCATCTCTGGTAGAATTGGACGATGATTTCTCTAAAACCATTGCCAACGGGAAGTGGTTTGTCAAGTTTTTTGCGCCATGGTGCGGTCACTGTAAAAAGCTGGCACCGATATGGGAAGAACTGGCACAGACATTTGAGCATTCCACGGAACTTAAAATTGCAAAGGTACATGCATGTATTGAACATTATACTTTTACTTGTCATGTTGTTGTTGGTGTTAAGTGGTCTTGCGATAACCTTTTGTTATTAGTATACAAATACGTGTGTATATCCTGATGTGATTGACACTGTACAGAGGAATCAAGCCCGTCTTGCTACATGTTCGTTTCTACGTGTACAATGCAAGGTACCGCTTTAGAAATTAGTAGTGAAGCTGGACAAGAAACGCGTACTCTGTACTTACATGTAGTCTTGATAAATTTTCATAAATTTGCAGGCCAACTAAGATACACGTAAAACTATTTTTAAAAGTTTTCTGGTGGAATGACTGGCTCGATAATTGAGCCAGTCATTTCAGTGAATTAAAATTAGCTTCTCAAGAATCGCTTAACAGATTTCAACCAAATTTGGAAAAAGTAGATCAAAGAGATCCAAGCTTGTTCAAAAGCTGATTTTTTTTATTTAATCAGCAGCCATCATAGACTGTGGTTTTTTTATAAAGACATTTAAAGCTCGTCTAAACTGTGTGACGTTAAACTCAAGAAACATTTTATAGGCCCTACTAAGTTAGTACATGTAGCTTAACACGGTTTGTTAATGTGAACCTGGTTGGTTAATTTGGCTGGTGACCATCGTGGATGATCTAGTTTTAAAAGATGCCTTCTGGAATCGCTTTAAGGGAGTGGAATGAAAATACGCAATTGCGAAATATGATTAAGGACTAAGAGCAATACCAGTAGGCGGTAGTTGATACGTGAAAAACATGAAAACAAAACAAAAAAGTTGATCATTTGTTGCATGTACTTCAATGCATTTTGATATACATGTAGATGGATGGATGGATACGTTGTAGATAGATACATGTAGGTAGATAGACAGATAGGTAGACAGATGAATTGAATGATGGATGGATGAATGGGCACATGGATGATTGATGGAGGAATTGATGAATGAATGGGCACTTGAATGGATGGATGAATAGACAAATAAATAGATAGATTCTAAATATGAATTTGAAACTTTCAATGGAATTACCAGTTAATCTCAAAGATTACCATGCTCTCTACATATATTTTGGCTCCGTACATGGATGCGATCTCTCGATCAAGGTTAACACTGTAGCATACATGTAATTAACTGTGGTTTTGTTTGCAGATTGACTGCACGAAGTATAACGCAGTCTGTAAGAGCAATGATATTAAGGGTTATCCCACCCTGCAGTACTTCAATAAGGGCGTTCTAGTAAGTACATGTCTATGGTTGATCTGTTCATCTCTTAATGATACTCTGTGTTCAGCTTAACCCTTTAACCCTAGAATTTGTTCAAAATGTTTTAGTTTTTCATATACTGTAAAGCATCCATTTTCAGAACAAGAGAAGAGTATTTTTGAAAATTTACCACTGGAGTGACTGGATGGGTTATCAAGCCAGTCATTCCAAATTGACATTTCTCAAGACTACTGCAGAAGCCATTTTTGGCTGATGAGCGTTAGGGGATATTGCTCAAGCTGGCCAAAACCGGCCTCCGCAGGGTCCTGAGGAATGTCCATTTACAGGTTGATGAAGTGGTAAATTTTCAAAAATATTCCTCTTGGTCTGTAAATGGACATTCAATAATGGAATATTTTGATTTTCTTGACCAAATTTGACCATTAGAGGGTTAACTCACAAATGACTTATGCTTGTTTGGATAATGTTGCTGTTTTACGCTTTCACTTTTTGAAAAATTTAAGTTTTTCAAAGAAAATGTCCATTTGCAGAAGAGTATTTTTTGAAAATTTACCACTTCTGCAAATCAACATTTCTCAAGATCGCTGCAGATGCCGCTTTTTCACTAACTTGAATTTTAAAGGGTTAATATTCAAGGTGACCAAAAACGGCTTCTGCAGTGCTCTTAAGGAAGAAGTAAGATACATTCATGTAAGACTATTTGTGAAAATTTTCCACTGGCACTTCAGTAGTAGATTTTCAAACATCATTGTCCAGTCTTCTCATGGTGTGCAGATTGACATTTACTCCGTGAAAATTGCAATTTTCTTTACCGCGAAAGATCATTAACCCTAAGGAACCTACATGTACGCGCCGTCTGGATGGCGTGCAAAAAGTGTACAAATAAACCTACGAGCCGTCTGGACGTTTTTCAATAATTGGACGTGGTGGCCTACGCGCTGTCTGGACAGCTTTAAGAGCACTTATTTCGATCGCTAAATACGCAAGCATTACGGGCGTTTTATCCAATCAAACTTAGCGTTACATTACGTTAGATGATTGAATTTTATAAATCCACTGTTGATTGGTCAATTCAGTTTGTTTACAAATTTCTATGGGAAAATATAAATAGTTTTCTGTGAATGAAATTCCTAGCGTAAAATTGTCAATCATAGTGTGTCGATTCCTTTATTTAACCGAGTCTCGATTCCCTGATGGCCGGAATCACTTAGTGAGAATGTCTAACTTACATGTAATTTATAATTTCGTTCGATAAGATATTACATACAGCTGAATATCTTAACTGACGCCTAAAAGATTTAAAGTGTGCATCCTTATATAGCTTGCCCATTAATACCATTATCTCACACCCGTCATTTAGCTTCTAGGGAGATATTGGTGTGCTTCTACGGTCTAATTTCTGTTCCTCAATCATCTATCCTGATAATGCATGTTACAGGGCTGCTACTGGGTCAATACGGGCCCGTAATATGCATTATTAAAGTGAGGACAGTCATGAGACATATTGGCTTGTTATTGCCCTTTGAAATCACCTTTGTTGACTGTTCCAGTTTTATTTCCGTTTCCTATTGTTCTTTCATCTTGTAAATGTTTCTCTTCTTTTTTGCTTCAGGATCATATAGCGAATAGGACAGTTATCTGGTTGAGATGTCATGAAAATAATGATTCTGTAATTCTATCTTCTGCACTATTTTATTAACCCCTACCATTCTATGTCAAAAATTTAAATTTTCAAATTAAATTAAAAGAACTGGTGTTCTTTTCTCAATAGATTTGGTGGAAGATGTTGCTGTCGTGGATAGCAACGTCATCTACCAAACCAAAATTGTTGAAAAATGTACACCAGTTTCTATTAGTAGAAGTAGAACAGTACCAGTTTTCCAGGATATTGGCACATTAAAAGATAGAATATTGACATCAGAGTGTTACGGGTTAAATCTGATGCGCTTGATGTAAATCTACTGTACCATTTTATTTCGAATAACTTATTGTATAAGCTGCCATTGTAAACTACATGTACATGTATGTCAAATACAGTTTCTTCTATGTAAGAGTCATATTACTTAGTAGGACTGGTGGTTAAATTGTTGAATATTTTGAGATCGATTGGACTGGAAGATGTTGCTGCATTAGGTGACAACATGTTCCAGTGGTAAAGCTTGCGTATTAAAGGGTTGAATACTGTATTATTTGTAAGCTATCAGTGTAAATATCAGATAAAGTTTACTCGAAGTGAGAGGGAGAGAGAGAATCTCATCTTAGGTAATCAGACTGGACTATGTATAGTAGATTTGTTGAATATATTGAGTCCAATTTGATTGGAAACTGGTGATGTTTTGGACAACAATAGATTCCAATTAAATTTGTCAAAATATACTCAACAGATTGTTTCTTTAGATTGCAGGTACTTTTGATCTTTATTGCTATTCATTCCTGGATTATTACCCTTGCCCTAAGGGGCAAGAGGGTATTATGTGTGTGCATGCATCCGGTATTGCATCTAAAAAGCTACTGATCCGATTCGTTTAAAATTTTAACAACAAACCAACATAACCTAAACAAGGGTTTCCAGACTTTGGCTGTGATCTGTGTGATCATACATAATGATTTAACAAATTTGGATATGACAAAAACGGTAGGGTGGTCTCGGAGTTGGTTTACAATCTCTGATTACTCCTGTTCATAATGTTATTTATCAAGCATCAAGTCTTCGACAATGATGGTAAGTAAGTGATAACTAGATTTCTTGGTCGATGACGTATTATAGCAAATCCCCATGCTCACCACTTTGACCTCTTTACCCATCCCATCCCTGGGGGCGTACCCTCTGCACTCCGTAATCACATACCAAATTTGTTTGAATTAGTTTCATTACACAGAGACTGTAGTGGATTGTTGTGAAAAATCTGGATGTCATCAGGGGAAGTGATCTGTGAGAGCAGGAGTTAAAATTAACGAGCCAGAGGCTAGTAGAAATTGACAAGGGTTAGTACAATGACCAGCCCAATGGTAACAATTTCATTTGTCAAACCTTTAATGGCCATGGTGGCCAAAGAATGCCTCTGCTGTGATCTTAAAAAATGTTGATTAGCAGAGCAAGACTTTTTGAAAATTTACCACTAGAACGCTCGTTAATTGAGCCAGTTATTCCAGTTTTGTAAAATTTCAAAAATAGTCTTCCCTTGGTCTGTAAAGAAAATTTGAAGGGCTAAAGTAGAATCTAGTAATCACTAGTCCTATCTGAATGTAGTAGCTCATTTGGCTTAATTTCAATTCATGGAGAGGGTGTCAACTGGTGTGGGGAGAGTGGTCTATGGAAAATCCAGAAATCTAGATAAATCTGGAAGACTCCAGTCTCGGCTTACAATAAATTTCTTGACCTTTTAACCCCTTCTCCACCCCAAAGAAATAATTGTCAGGCAATCCACAATTATATGGGCAACCCACACACCAAATTTCTTTGAATTCCACACAACAGTTTGGGAGTAAAGTATGAGACATTTTTTTGGGATATTTGAACTTTGGCCCCCACCCCCTGACCTCCAGTGGGCAGGGCCAAATTTAAATGTTGTCTTGCAAAGCGCAATCATATGGGTAACCGCCATACCAAATTTGGTTGAAATCCACCCAACTGTTTGGGAGGAGATAGCATGATGGACGTACAGATAAGTGGATGGAGGCAATTATATCTCCATTTTTTCGAAACATGGAGGTAATGAATGGACTCAAGGAGACAAGGTAGGTATGGGGATAATGAATGGACTCAAAGAGACACGGTAGGTACATGTAGGTATAATTACTTCAAAGTCATCATACTAAAATGTCATTTTACTTCGGATTGAGAAATTAGGCTACAACCATCATTTCAATTTGCCATGCCACATTGTTTTCAGGACTTGTCACGAAAGGGTTAAACATAGTAAAAACTGGAATTGACAAAAGGAAGGACAAAGCAGAAATTTTGAATTTCTATTGGATGGATCTACTTTTAGCTATGCCCCGCCCATCTCTACATAAGCTCCGTTGATGATTTGCGCGTGTTGGGATCAGTTTATATACTTTGAATCCTGAATTCCAAATTTCATGGTAACCATAGATACCGCTAACCTGGTGAATATTTTGAAACCAATTTCAAGTACTTTGATTTGACTAAAAGCTGTTGCTGCCCAACTCACCAGGGCGGCAAAGGCAAACTAATTCTAAAATATTCACCAGCTTTCCTTTATGGTAACATTAAAATGAGATATGGGCAATTCATCTCTTACCTTGATCTTGTGTACGTTACATTGTGTAGATTTCACTCTGCTGTCACCGCTACTCACATAACAAATTGAGTTGACGTTTTGCCCCTCCCCCATCAGCCCCTTCCGACCCAAGCAGTGTCACAGCCTAATGTATTAGGTTGTCTCGCATTCTACAACCATAGGGCTATGATATGGTAAATCACCAGATTTGGTTATATTCCTTTAACTTTGACAGTCTTCCATCAACCCCACCCCCCCCCCCCCACCTCTGGGAATGGAGCCTAGTGTGAACGGTGTCTCCCAGTCCACAAGCATATCAGTAATTTACACAATAATTTTGATTGAATTCTACCCAAAACTTTCTGAGGAGATGGATGGACAGACAGATAGATGGAGGTGATTGTAATATCCCTGCAGTTTTTTCAAAACGTGTGGGTATAATTAAGAGATTAAATTTAATTTATTGATATCTGATTCAAATCCCACCCAATCTCAAATGATACATAGAGCTTATGTGAGATGTACATTAGCTGAGCCCTCAGGAATATGGTTGATAAAAGTCGGCAGTAGATCCAGAATAGCCGCCGGCATAGCTGTCAGCCATTGATGTGTGTAGTAGCTGATCATGTTTCGAACGTACATGTACATCATCATGTTTTAGTTCAAATATACTGTTTCCCTACAGAAATTAGATTATAGAGTAACACAGGTCATCAAATTTTTATTTTTATAAAATCCATGTTAGTAAATCCATTAGCCGTAGCAGGAAAAACTGAGTCCGTTTAGAAGCCATCACCCCTCAGTCACGGGCAAAATATAGGACGGATAAGTTAGAACTATACAAATTCTAGAAGTGTTATATTAAGACTTTAACAATCAAATTTTTTCATGAAAATTTAAATTTTCTCAGACAATTCCCTTATGCAGACCAAGAACAAGTCATTCCAGTGATACATTTTCAAAAATAATCTTACTTTGGTCAGAAAATTGACATTTTCCTAGACAACTGCAGCAGTTTTGTTCTGACTCAAATGTTAGATTGTTAACAATATACATGTATGGCGCAAGGTCATAGGGATATATAGTCCCGAGTCTGCTCTGACTCAACCCGCCCCGTGACAGATATTTGGACAGACTGATAGTCTGTCCAAATATCTGTCACAGGGGCAGGTTGAGTCAGAGCAGACTCAGGCGAAGGGATATACTGGTAAACATTATGACCCGACAACGGGTGTTATGGTCATACACCACTCTCAGATTTTAGCGCGGAAATGAATTGAATAATATAATAAATGGTGGGCATATATCGTCCAACAAGGGAGTATGACTACTAGTTACTGGATTAACCTTTTCTATCGACAAGAGCGAATAATAAATTTGCTACGAATGTTTAAAAATTCTGTTGAATATTTTGAAACTAATTAAACTGACTAAGGCAGCGCCAGCTTCACATTGCATTCAAAATATTCAACATCTTACATTTATAATGACTGTAAACGTGAAGTTCTGGAATTTCAGGTTCAAATGTGACAATTGTTTTTGATTTTGGGCACAGAAGTTTATTTCAGGGCCCCGGTGCTCTATATCTTTGATCAGAGGATACTGGCCACACAGTAAATAATGATAGAATGTTTGTAACCATGGGAAATAGTGAAATATCTGTTTTCTAAGGAATTATTAGTACGTTCCAGTCATCAATGACTATTAGTAAATGTGCTGTTACTTCTAAGTTTTCAGTTACTCAATGACTAATTTAACCGAGAAAGTTATAGATTGTGTTAAGAGAGCAGCAGAACCAATAATATATAAATCAATTTCATTTACCTCTGGTCGCGAAATAACAATAAGGTTATAGATAAACAATCCGATAGGCTCAATCATCGATGCGTGTCTTTGTTTACAATTTCCGAGAAAACGTACTCTTCAAATTACCATCAGTAATCAGGGCGAGTTGAGATGTGAAAGTTGTCAAATATATCGTCATCCCACTTCCCGATTGACAATATCGTTAGTCTAGTCATCTGTCTACTTTTTAGTTTGTGGCGTACAAGAAATATGCATAGATTGACATTTGAACACACATACTATTTTGCAAAACAGCTGATCGTGTCGCCATCTTGCCGGAAAAATTAATATTCATGTGTTCCCGACCAATCAGACGCATAAATCTTATAGCATGTGTATCACATGCTATAAGATTTATGCGTCTGATTGGTCGGGAATACATGAATATTAATTTTTCTGCGGTGTTGCGAATAACGGGTAATGAGCTTAGTACTCGTATATTAGATACGGGTACAATTCTACAAATTCCTCTCATTTTCTCACGCTCTTTCACGATAAACGATTATCTCTTGTTTGGCCTGATTGGAAGCGATTCAATGTCGAAAATTGAATCCATCTCCAGGAAACTGCTATAAACTTCATGTCAGACGTAATCATCTCTTAAATGAAACAAATTAACTAGTAAAGATTTGATTTGATTTGATTTGATTTTATTCTCTTGGTAAAAAACTTGCATTATAAAATATCAAGATAATTGCACATAGAAAAATACGGTGCACCTTATGCTTTCTGGATGCTCCTACATGCATTTCAATAACAATGAACTCATTTACGCGTATGGTGAACATAAATTTACTCGTCTATGAACTGTGAACATTTAGTCCTCTATATATACATAGGAAAATCACTTGCACGTGTACATGCGTGTACATAAATATCAGATAAAATAATCGTTTGCGTGTGTGTATATAATATAATATATAATTAATGGGAAACTCCAGTAATCTGCGGATTCTAGAGATTCCCGGATAATACACTGAAAGGTGGTGCGCCAGACATTGGCAGCAACTTCAAGAACAGAACAGAACAGATTCCTATTGGGGATGCCGCTACGAAAAAATGTCTGATGCTATAGAATCTTAGTGTAAAACATTTGCGTTCGCTTTTTAAGTGGCTGAGTACACCCAGCAATGGTACATAGCATAAAATTGGCCATTTATTCGCTGTCAACGCTGAGAAACCCTGGTATGTGTTCGGTTATGTATAAAGGGATTATTCAACATTGAATGAGGCCTCCCCCCAAAATCATGACCGGAATTTCTCGAAATTTTACGGTACCATGACATAATATAATTGTCATTTTCACATCTTATCGGATGAAAACCTTCACGAAACTTTGGTATCTGTTAGTTTTAATACCATTGTGATTAAATTTATCAATGGCATTTGTAAAATTAAAAAAAACTTCGATAAACTTTGCAAAAATAGATCAATGTATTTATCCTACAAGGTGTGGCCATTTTGAGAGGCACGTTGACTAACTAAAATATATTTTATTCATAAAAGTTTTATATGTACTTAAAGGAATTTTATTACCCTTTCTAATGATATATTGTTTTATATATAGTAAGCTGTTACTTTGCCAAAAATAGTTAATATAATTGGCACGGTAGCACTACGCCGCTATCACGCCACTACCACTTATAGGCTAGGGGTCTAAGCAAGTTTCTAGCTTTTGGCTGTAGGGTTTGTAGCACTTTTTTGTAGGTTCTTGGTAGGGCCCAGAGGGTTAAAGGTGCACATTCACACCAAAATGCTTGAAAGTTAAATTGTTGAAATTATATACTTTTAGAAGCTTAAATTGTCTACCTCGATGTAATGAAACGAAATAAATCTTAACGTATGATGATTTCATTCCATATAAATAAATTTCATAGGTTTAGTTGTGAATTTGAATTAGGGACTCGTGCTTCTAATTCAATTTGACAACTTAAAAAATTATATTAATTTATACATTGTACTTAATGAAATGATCATATGTTAAGATTTATTTCGTTTCATTATATCTAGGCACACAGTTTAAGCCTCTAAAAGTATACAATTTCAACAATTTTATTTTGAACCATTCTGCTGTGAATACACACCTTTAGCTCTCTCATGATGAAGCAGGCCAAAACTGTCATGTGAAGTGGTCTTGAGGAATGTCCATTTGCAGACCAAGAGAAGACTTTTTAAAAATTTACCGCTGAAATGACTGGCTCAATAACCGAGCCAGTAATTCTAGTCGTAAATTTTCAAAAATAGTCTTCTCTTGGTCTGCAAATGGACATTCAAAAAGGCAATATTTAGATTTTCTTGACAAAATTGTGTTGTTAAAGGGTTAAACAAAGTATATGTAGAGTCCACCCTCCTACTAAACCAATGTTGTAACTTCAACCACACTTCAAGTCCATGTATTCTTAATTTATCCCCATTCAGACCAATTACATGTAGTACAATTTTGAACACGATGTATGAAATGTTCTGTTCAATATTTTGAACTTTATTTAATTAAGCCCAAAATATTCAATAGTGGTTTTTATTTTGTTGTGTAAATGTGTTGCTATTTCTGCGCCGTGTTGCTATTTCTGCGCCGTGTTGCTATTTCTGCGCCGTGTTGCTATTTCTGCGCGGTACTACGGTTTTTATTGTCCATATACACATGGTTTGTGTAACATATGGTCTTTCCCACTAATATACTTTAATATCTATCAGATCACAGCTGTACATCGTTGTCACACTCTTCTAATATATAATTTGCATTTAATCTCTCCCACACATCTACTGTGCCTACATGTGTGCTTTAATATAAAATTAGCTGCTGGCTGCTTCATATTGTTACACCTCAGCCTTACAGTTTAATCAGATCATCTCTGAATTTTCCAATATTGTCTGTTATAACCGTCTGACTGCTGAGTTTTTGCAGACGATATGTTCCAGTGTTATATCTCTGGACCTGCTCAATATTTTGAAAACAATTTGACTGAAAGTTTTTGGTGGCTAAGCCACCAACAACTTTCAGTCAAATTGTTTTCAAAATATACATCAGGTCTAAGTTTTTTGCTCATTGAAATTATTGTCTGGTTAATTAATCTAAACCCACAGGTACATGTACTTGTACTGTTGTAAGCCGATAAATATATATATGTATATATATATATATATATATATATATATATACTTAAGATTTAAGTTTGCTTTAGGTTATTGCTGTGTTAGGCAGCAACAACCTTCCAAAGTGTATGTAGATCCAAGACAGTCAACCAAATAATCCCTAATTCATATACCTGTAGACGTTAATGCTGTGTCAGGTGTGGGGTTTTGAAAGCGTTAACCTAATTGAATATGCGCTTTAGACATTTTAGATACTATCACTTATGCAGATATATACAATGTATGTACACATGTTGGTATAGTATCAATATTACATACTGTATAATTAACACCTTGATCATTTACTTCAAGTCAAATTGTTTTCAAAATAGCCATCCACTTTCTTAGCTACCTTGAACATGTTGAAAGATGGTTGATCAGAATCCGAGATATAAATCAGTAATTAACATGTACATGTATCTACAGGCGGAAGATGTGTAAATTAATTTCCTCTACCGTACATAGACATTGAACAGGGGGAGGGGACCTAGGGGTATCCATAGTGTATCCCCATAGCTCCCCCCTCCTATGGTTTTGGCCCCCACGCATAGTTTACCCCCCCCCCCCCACCCCCCTCCCTTCCAGGTTAAAGTACGTTCCTACACCCTTGCCATAACGCATAAAAAATCAAAATGCTTCACCAATCATCTCAAGAACTGTTTGTTTGTATACAAAGAGAATAATAATTTAGAAGACAGACCACAGAACTGATTGGCTCAGTGATGATTCATTTTCCATTTCAATTTTCACCATTAACTGTCTGTCATGCGTTTTTGCAGATGACATATTCCGGGGGTTAGTTATATCTCTGGACATCATGACATGCTGAATAATTGGAAAACTATTTGATTGAAAGTTGTTCATGGTTAAGCCACCAGAAACTTTCAGTCAACTTGTTTTCAAAATATCCAGCAAGTCAAGAGTTTTAGGTCATTGACGGTATTCTCTGGTGACTTACAGCAGTGTGACTGTTAATGAGTTACTATAATACATGAAGATGTATGTCCTTGGGTGAGCTGGGAAACTTCCTGGTACATGTAAGTAATATATAACCCTTTATCCCTTGAATTTGTTCAAGAATATGCTGGTTTTGTCATATAAAATGTCCATTTGCAGACCAAGTGAAGACTTTTTAAAAACTTACTACTGGAATGACTGGCTCGGTTATCGAGCCAGTCATTCCAGTGGTAAAGTTTCAAAAATAGTCATTACTTGGTTTGCGAATAGACATTTTTCAAGACCAGTGCTGAAGCCATTTAGGCTGATATGAGGCTTAAAGGGTTAAAATCTCAGCGCCCCCCCCCCCCCCCCCCCCCCCTTGTAAACTGGTTGCCTCAAAGCAGGTCATACACAAAGATGTGATATATACTATTTCATAGGAAATGCTATATTTGGCATATCAGAATTCTATCAGAGTCTCAATAAGAATCAGACAAATCCATTGAAGATGTTACATCTACATGTATGTATGCTAACATTTCTTAACACATTTAACCGTCTAATTGTCAAGTCGACTAAAATGGATTCTGCAGTCGTCTTAAGAAATGTTCGTTTGTATACCAAGGGACAAATATTTTTGAAAATTTTACTATTAAAATACCTGGCTCTATAATCGAGATTGTATTTCTACTTATAGGAGTCCCCCAACATCATCGACAGGGACTATGACCGCATTTGGTTTACGTTCAATAACTTGGGTAGCTTGAATCGATTCATCTCAAATTTGGAATGTCAACTCCTTATGACAAGACCTCGGTGGTCATTGGATATCGGCAAAATGTGTCCCGATCTCTTAGTTATTCCCCTTGAATACTTAAAAAATAGTAAAATATTTGGTGTTCGTTCGATAGCTTCAGTTAGACTGCTTGGATTCATTTCAAATTTGGAATGTCGACTCCTTATGCCAAGACCTCGGTGAGTTATCCCCCTTCATTACTTTAAAAATAATGAAATATTTGGTTTCCGTTCGATAACTTCAGTTAGCCTGCTTGGTTTCATTTCAAATTTGGAATGTCAACTCCTTTATGACAAGACCTCAGTGGGGATTCATTATCGGAAATATGTGCCCAGATCTATCAGACTTATCCCCCTCGATTTCTTGAAAGATTGTAAAATGTTTGGTTTCCTTTCGATACATGTATATGTAAGTTAGCCTGCATGGAATCATTTCAAATATCTGAAGTTCACCCCCTCCTCACCCGCATGAGATATTGACTGAGATTGCATTTCCCCCAATCTGTCTGTAATCACCAGAGTAATCACCCTCAATTTCTTAAAAAATCCTGCAATATTTGGATTTTTAAAAATTAGGATTGTACTAAAACGGCCTGGTCAAGGGACATGTGACCAGAACGGGTCTTTATTAAAATTTGTACCGTTCATATCTATTTCTCTGCTGATTGCTCATTGTACATGTAATAGAAGAACAGAGATCCAAAAATGTACAACATTATTAAGAGACAAGAGTCATAATGCATAAATTTGTAAAGAGATAGGGGGGAAACTAATATGATATTAGCCAACATGTTTTTCTGGCTTGGTCTTTTACATCATGAGTTTCAGCATTCGCATTTCAAATCTTCTGTTTCCTATTGTAAGCAATTAGTCTAACTGGAAACCATGCGCATTGTACTAGAGCTTGACGAATCATGGCTTGCAAGAAATATGTATTCTGGATTTATTGTCTTATTACATTCAGATAATGGCAGCTATTACTGAATCTTGTTGATATATTACGTGAATGTTTGAGACTGTTGATTGCGTCTAGTATAGAGAGGTGGTTTTTTAGCGTGTTTCAAAAGAATGGTTATTGAAGGAAAAAACGGGTCCTGATTTTGAGTATACATGTACAAAACGTATATGCATTAAATTAAGTGTCATTTTAATGGCAGCAAAATAGTACAGTAGATTACAAATATTGCTACAGCCTCAGAAAGCTCACGCACACACGCACACACACACACGCACACACTCACGCATGCACACACACTGTTGTGCAGTTAACATTGTAATTTTGACATTTGTTATTGGCAGTTCACTTATGGTGAAGCCAAAAATATGATTAAAATCTGACATTGAGCAGAAGCATTCTGATTGGTCGGTATAATTAGAAGATTAAACGAGACTAAAGTTTGATCGTACTTATACTGACCAATCAGGATGCGAGGAATAATGTCTCACCCATGAGTTATAGTTTAACTCTCCTGATAATACCTTCAGGGTAAACATAATATGCTTTGAATACTGATTCAAGATTCATAGAGCGCGCTGTCACATTAATCCTCACATCCTGATTGGTCAGGATAATATTACGATCAAACGTCACTTGACAGTCTCATTTAACTCTTACCACATTGGCGTCAATATTCTATCTTCAATAGCAAAGAAACTCGTATACATCTTTCAACAACTTTGGTTGATGATGTTGCTGTCTATGACAGCAACATCTTCCACTAATTTGGTGGAAAAATGAACACCGGTTCATCTTTTAATTTAATTTGAAAATTAAAAATTTTAACATCAGGGTAGTAAGTGTTAATCTTTTAATTATTGAATACAGTACATGTATAACTGCAGGCATTCTCTCTGATACCTGATATCCCAGTCACACCAGTGTCTTAAATACTATCATTTCAGTAATTAACCCTACATGTATCATTGATGAATTCCCACGCCGTATATAGGTATCTCATTTACAGAACGGTTGAATATTTTGAAATTAATTTGCAATGGCTTCCAGTCAAATTAATTCCCAAATATTCACCAGAACATGTTTTATATTGTAATAATAAACTGAAAGGGTTACGATCAAACTAGTTTGAAAATAATATGACTGGATTTGGTTGGTGCCTTAGGCAGCAACAGCTTTCAGTCATATTAGTTTCAAAGGAATCAATTGAGTGTTTTTTACATGATAAAGATTTCTCGTATTATTTCTTCTCCGGCTGAAAGAGTTAATTAACTTCACTAAAAAAGAAAATATGAAATGATTTAAACTCGCCCATGGATGGATGACCTCACTGAACCATATTAACCCTTTATTGGTCAACTTTGATCAAGAAAATCTAAATATATTACATACTCCTCGAATGATCACTTTCAGGCCAAGAGAAAACATTTTGAAACTCTACTACTGGAATGACTGACTCGGGTTATCGAGGCAGGCATTCCAATGGTAAATTTTCGACAGTTTTTTTTTTGTTGGCCTGCAAATGGACATTCCTCAAGACCGCTGGAGTCTGGTTTTGGCCGACTTGACCATTAAAAGGTTAAAATTGAGCTCATCTGAAGCAATTTTAGCTCTTACATGTACATGTAGACCTTTAACCCTTAAATTTGTTCAAGAAAATTTCTATGTTTTCATAGAAAATCTCCATTTACAGACCAAGAGAAGATTATTTTTGAAAATTTACCACTGGAATGACTGGCTCGATTATCGAGCCAGTCAATCCAGTGATAAATTTTCAAAAATAGTCTTCTCTTGATCTGCAAATGGATATTTCTCATGACCACTGCATGAAGCCGTTTTTGGCTGATATGAGTGTTTAAAGGGTTAACATTCTAATTTCTTCAAGAAAATATCAATTTTTCGTTTGCGAATCTACCAAGATACATGTAATATTATTTTTTTGAAAATTTCTCACTAGAATGATATCAAGCCAGTCATACCATTGATATATTTTTTTTAAATAGTCGTTTCTTATTCTACATGTACAAATGGAAATTTCTCATGACCACTGTGGAAGTTGTTTTTGGCTGGTTGTGTTAAATGGTTAATGGGCAAGCCCGCCAAAACCAGCTTCTGAAGGCGTCTTGAGAAGTGTCCATTTGCGGGCAAAGAAACAGAATATTTAAAAAAAATTTCATCACTTTGTAGGCCTTTTTACATGCAGAATGCTGGTGGAAAAAAATGGCTGGTGCATGTAATTGTGTAATCCTGGCTGTACAGGGTGCATGCACTTTTTTGTACTGAATAAATTTCTGTATTTCTACTCATGTTAAATTATTTTGCGATGGCTGACTGAATTCTCAAACATTTTGACCCAGAGATAACCGCTGGAGCGTGTACTGTATATCGCAGGCAGAATATAAGCTTGATAGCTGCATGCATGGCGGCGCACAGAAACATATGCTCAATATAGTATTCTCTCACTCGGCATTATATACACGTACATGATAGACAATAGATACTGGCACATAATCATAGAGCATTACATGTATTTCCTACTCTGAAATGAAGAAATCCCGTTTTAGATATTCCCCGCCCATCTCTAGCTAAGCTCCACCCATGCTTTGCCTGTGTTCGGATCAATCGATCCCTACACTGTGAATCTCAATTTTCAGCTGGCTTAGTACGCAGCAACAGCGCCGAGTCAAGTTAATTTCTAAATATTTAGCAACATGTTTATTAAATAGTATAGACATACAATTCGTACACTAACACTTAGGCCCATCATCAATTAACCCTTTAACGTTCATATCAGAAAAACGGCTTCTTTAGTGCTCCTGAGAGATGTCCATTTGCAGACCAAGAGAAGACTATTTTTGAAAATTTATCACTGGCATAACTGGCTCGGTAACCGAGCCAGTCTTCCCAGTGATAAATTTTCAAAAATAGTCTTCTATTTTGGTCTGCAAATGGACATTTTCTATGAGAAAATTTAAATTTTCTTAAACAAATGGGAGGGTTACAGGGTTAAGCCTTCGTGATGAACTTAGCTAATGCCATTCATGACCTACTTGATTATGATGTCATCCTACACGTCACGTAATTGATTATTAAGTCATGATTTACTGAGAAACTGGAATCCTCCATTACCATCAGCAATATGGCTAATTAACCTATACGACACACTAATGGCAGTACACTTAATTTTCAAATTAAATTAATAGATGAGCTGGTGTTAATTTTTAGCTCACCTGGCCAGAATGGCCAAGTGAGCTTATGGCATAGCGACCATCTGTCCATCCGTCCGTTAACTTTTGCTCAAAAACGCTACTACTCATTAACCGCTTCGCAGATTTTAACCTACATGTAATTTAGGACCCTATTGTGGTAGGCTTCAGAACTTATATACAGAATTCTAATTGGGAAATTTTTGGGTGGCCATCTTGAGTCTTCCAAAAAAATTGCGCGAACTGTTTAAAACGCTACTCATTAACTGCTTGGACAAATTCAACCAGACTTGGCTGGAAGGATACTAGGCTGGTAGATTTCAGAAATTGTAAGCAGAATTTTGATTGGTCCATTTTTCCAGTAGCCATCTTGGATTTTCTGAAAATATTGAGAAATCAGTTAAAAGGCTACTCCTCATTAAGCGCTTGAACGAGTTCAAGCAAACGCAGCTGGAAGGACCCTAAAGTGCTATGCTTCAGAGCTTGTATATAGAATTTTGATTGGTCTATTTATTCGGAGACCATCTTGAATTTTCCAAAAAATGGCTGAAAATAGTTTAATCATTAACTACTTGGGTGATTTCAACCAGACTGGCTGGAATGAGCCTATGGCGGTAGGCTTAAGAGCTTGCATGCGAGTATACATGTAGAATTTTGATTGGTCAATTTTTCTGGCGGCCATTTTGGATTTTCTGAATATGTTGGGAAATCTGTTAAAAGGCTACTCCTGATTAACAACCTGGCCGATTTCAACCAAACTCAGTTGGAAGAAACCTAGACCGGTACGCTTCAGAACTTGTATACAGAAATTTGACGGCTTAATTTTGATGCATGCCCATCTTGGATTTTCCGAAAAATGGGAATTCATATAAAATGCTACTCCTCATTAATCGCTTGGGGCAATTCATAATCGCTTGGGCAATTTCAACCAAATTTGGCTGGAAGGATCCTATTGCCGTAGCCTCTAGAAACTCTATTCAGAATTTCGATAGGTCAATGTTTTGGCAGCAATCTGATTTTCTGACAGTTTTCCGGAACCATTTAAAAACGGTACTCCATCAATCAATAGCCCGATTTCAACAAAACTTGGGTGGAACGATCCTATGACGCTAGGCTTCGACATATTAAACGAGAGTCTTGATTGGTCAATTTTTCGGTGGCCATCTCGAATTGTCCAAAAATCATCCATGTCTATTTAAATGCAAATAGTTTAAACGCCAATGGTCCAAGTGAGCACCACAGGCCCTTGGGCCGCTTGTTCAACAAATTTGGTGGAAGATATGACAGCAACATCGTCCATCAAAATTGTTGAAAAATGTACACTGGTTTCTCTGTTATAGAAAAAGTAAAAGATAGATTATTAACCGTTTAATGGTCAAGATTTGCCCGGAAAATTGAGACTTTTGTTTAGTGATGTGCATTTGCAAGCCAAAAGGAAACTTCTAAATTCATGATTGGAATGGTTGACTCGATTATCAAGCTACTAGAGTCATTACAATGCTCAGTAAATTAAAAAAAATGACAAATCTTGGCATACTGGTTATGTGATCTTTTTTCTGGACGATATGGGTAGAGTAGCTTCAATACTTTTTTATACCCCGCCAAAAAATTTGGCCGGGTATTATGTAATGGCGCCGCCTGGGCGGGCAGGCGGCAGGGTGGTTTCCGGATGATAACTCTGTTACCGTTTTATCGGATCGCTTTGAAACTTCATAGAGTGGTTGGACTAGGTCTGGGGAAAGAGACCTATCGAAATCGACGATGATCCGAAATCGAAGATGGCCGCCAGTCACAAGCGGCCATCTTGAAAATTGTTTTCCAGATGATAACTAAGGTCTGGGGAAGAAACCTATCGAAATGTACGATGATACAAAATCCAATATGGCCGCTACCTCCTTGACCATTTAACGGATCACTTTGATGCTTCATAAGGATGACTGGTATTTTCTGATAGCTCTCATTTATTGGTTTGTCATCATGGAGGCTATTATGCGCTGTTTGTGGAGCTCTTGTCACTTTTAATAATATATCAATTGCTATATGTATGCATCATAGCCTAAAAGTGTGCCATGTGTCAAAAGTAGGTCGGAATTACCTACATTTTAGAAGTCACCCAAAAAAGATCCACATGATCTACTTTTCACGATTCACTGAATATCATCGATTATTCGGATCCTTGATCAGTATGATTCCAGATACTGCTTGTCAGTATCAATTCTTTTTTCACATGCATCATTACTGCACATGTACTACACAGATGCTACAATACATATACTGACACCCAACATTGACATTCATATTGATCAGGAAGTGTGGTAATAGAGAAATCCAATCTGTCGCTCAAATCTTGATGTCACATTGTACATGTAATCAATTGCATCTCATGTAAGCTGACGTCACAATCAAAATATGGCCTATTTCAGTCCGTCATGAACTCTTATTAATCTGTCAAGTTGTACAAATTGTATGTCTTTACTATTTAATAAACATTCTGTTGAATATTTTGAAAACTAATTTGACTGAGCACTGGCAACAGCACCAAGTCAAATTAGTTCAAAATATTCAGCAGCTTACATGTATCTGTATATAGTTATCTGGAAATTGAATGATTGCAGGGATTGATTGATCCCAAACCAGGCAAAGCGTGGTTTGAGCTTAGCTAGAGATGGGTGGGGCATGGCTAAAACTAGATTCCTCGATTCTGTTCGTATACAATAACCAAACTATAATGTTTATGGATGCATACTTTTAACAGTTCAATGAGCATGTTCATTAGCCATTTAACTCTTAGCACTCTGATCGTAAAATTTACAATTTTCAAATTAAATTAAAAGTTGAACTGGTTTTCATTTTTAAACAAATTTTGTGGAAGATGGTGCTGTCGTAGACAGCAACATCGTCCGCCAAAATTGTTAAAAAGTCTATACCAGTTTCTTTGCTACTGGCACCGTAAAAAGATAGAATGTTGACATCAGAGTGGTAAGAGCATCAGTCAAAAATGGCTTCTGCTATGGTCTTAAGAAATGGCCATTTGCAGACCCAGAGAAGACTATTTTTGAAAATTTACCACTGGAATGACTGGCTCCAGTATGATTCCAGTGGTAAATTTTCAAAAACCGTCTTCTCTTGGTCTGCAAATGGACATTTTATAACAGAAAACTCCAGAAATTTTCTTGAACAAATATGAGTGATAAAGGGTAAGTTCTAAGTCCTGTCTATATTCTCCACTTTCTTTCACCTACATGTAAACATGTATGCTCACCAAGGATATACACATCTTTAACTACAGGTGTTAGTTGATGCAAAATTGCTGTACATGTCTGTTATGGTTCGTGCAACATTACAGAAAAATTGTGTTCGTGTCATAATCAAATGGCCGGGTCACTTATTACGTAATGTCACGATCAAAATGCCATAGGTGACTTTCACGAAGGTTGCGATGATCCATCACGAACTTGTCTGAATTGTACGTCTGTCATGATTTTACAATTTAAGAAACATTCTGTTGAATATTTTGAAACTAATTTGATGGAGAACTGTTGCGACCATATGTAGCAACATCCTTCAGTCATATAGTTTCATACATGTACATGATACCTTTCAACAGCTTACCTGAATGCATGTAGTTCCCTTGAAATGGGCATTCTAATAGTTCGTGATTCAAAGCAATAAAATGGACACAAAGTGGGTGGAGCTTAGCTAGAAGTGGGAGGGCCGGAGGAAGAAATTGATCCCTCTATAATCTAGGTCATTACTATTACTTTATGACCGACAGGTTGATGAGTATGGCGCGGGTCGCACGCATGCCGACTTGAAGAAGTATGTAAGCAGCTTCCTTGAACCCACAGAGGAGGGAACTCGTGTTACGCCAGAAGACATTCCTGAGGAAATAGATGAACCTGAAGCAGAGGTAGATGTTCTTTCCAGGCTTCCTACTTATCATTAACCCTGACCACTCTGATGTCAATATTCTATCTTTTACTGTGACAATGTCAAAGAAACTTGTGTACATTTTTCAACAATTTTGGTGGAAGATGTTGCTGTCTACGACAGCACCATCTCCAACCAAATTTGTTGAAAAATGAACAGCAGTTAATCTTTTAATTTAATTTGAAAATTAAAAGTTTTGACACGACAGCACCATCTCCCACCAAATTTGTTGAAAAATGAACAGTAGTTATATCTTTTAATTTACATTTTGTAATTTGAAAATTAAATATTTTGACACAAGAGTGGTAAGGGCTAAGAGACCAACAATGTTCCTTTTTATACCCCGCCCAAAAATTTGGCAGGTTATTATGTTATGGCGGCGTCTGTGCGGGCGGCAGAGTGGTTTCCGGATGATAGTCATGATACCTCTGTTACTTGTCGGATCGCATTGAAACTCCATAGGGTGGTTGGACTAGGTCTGGGGAAGAAACCCATCGAAAGTGACGATCCGAAATCCAAGATAGCCACTGAAATTTGTTTCCGGATGGGAACTCCTTAACCGTTTGTCGGATTGCTTTGAAACTTCATAAGATGGTTATATTAGGTCTGGGGAAGAAACCTATCGAAATCGATGATGATCCAAAATCCAAGATGGCCACCAGCCACCGGTGGCCATCTTGAAAATTAGTTTCCAGATGATAACTCTTTAATCGTTTATCAGATCACTTTGAAACTTCATAGGGTGGTTGGATTAGCTCTGAGGAAGAAACCTGTCAAAATCGACGATGATACAAAATCCAGGATGGGTGCCAGCCGCCATCTTGAAAATTGGTTTCCAGATGATAACTCTGTTCCCGTTTATTGGTTCGCTTTGAAACTTCATAGGGTGGTTGGACTAGGTCTGGAGAAGAAACCTATCGAAAGTGACGATTATCTGACCTCCAAGATGGCTGCCAGCAACGGGCTGCCATCTTGAAAGTTGGTTTCTGGATGATATCTCCGTTAACATTTATCGGATCACTTCATGTGGTGGTTGGAATATGTCTGGTGAAGAAACCTATTGAAATTTACGATAATCCGAAATCCAATATGGCCGCCAGTCCACGGCCATCTTGAAAATTGGTTTCCGGACGATACACTGTACCTCCTTGACCATTTAACGCATCGCTTTGACACTTCATGGATGACTGGTCTGGGTCTGAGGAAGAAATAAATATTTTCTACTAGCTCTCATTCATTGGATTGTCATGGCGGGGTATTATGCGCAATTTGCGGAGCTCTTGTTCACATTTTTATTCACGCTCACTGCCTGTAATGGGAAGAGGGTATTGCAATCATATCTGTGTGTCCGGAGTTGTATCTAAAAAATGCTTACCCGATTTGGCTCACATTTTAACACAATGATTGATCTTTCTATGCGTGAGGATTTCCAGACTGGCCATGATCCAGATAAAACAACCTAGATTTCGATTGGATCAATTTCTAGATCTATGGATCTCTCGAAACCTACTCATCAAATGTGTCTTAAATTTTAACCCGTACACTAGGATTCCACAAGCTTGATTGAGTATGATAAAAAAAATAATCTGGAAAATTGCAAAAGCAATCTGGAAAATAAAAAAAATACAGAAAATATTGACTTTACAATGTGACAAAAACGGCAAGTATTTTAAATCTCTTAACATGCCTGATGGCTCTTATTGGCATTGAAAAACTAATACAATAAACCATTATTACTCCTTGCAGTGATCAAGTATGGTTAATTTTTGCATATTTAAAGCTAAACCGTCGAGCCTATTCTATCCAATCAAAATATACAGTTATTGCTGGATACATTTTATATTTAATTCCAATGGATTTATGGGATTCTGGCCTCTATTTTCAACTTAGGGAATCCTCATTTCAGGATAGGCCTGTCACAAAAGTTGCACAAACTGGCTCGGTTATCGATTCAGCAGTTCGTAACCATTTAACCATCAAGTTTATTCAAGAAAATTTCAATTTTGTCATAGAAAATGGCTATTTGCGGACCCAGGGAGGACTTTTTTTAATTTACCACTTACTTATCGTGCCAGTCTTTCCAATCGTAAATCTTTTTAATTGGCATCTCGGTCTGCAAGTGGACATTTCTCAAGACCACGGCAGAAGCCATTTTGACTGATTTGAGTGTTAACCCTTTCGTGCCTGAATATATTTCCGAAATGTTTCTGTATGGACTAAATTAATTTTCAAAACTCCATAAATTTGCCATTTTTCTCAAAATCATGAAAACATTTTTTCTTAACTAAATGAAATAACATCTGTGCTCACACCACACTAACGGCCCAGGCCACCCCTATACATGTACTTGATCAGTGGTGTATCTGACAATGCAATGCCATTATCAAGTAAATCACCATATGTCCTTTGACAGGTTTTTAGCGATATTACTGCATCTGGAAGGTGTGCAAGCTGCCAATCCTTTTTAAATAACTTCAGAGCATATACTGCTACCGTATTTCACCACTAATATGCCTGCATGACACAGATGGCCAGCGATTAAAGGGAGAGCACTCTTACAGGAACAATTTTAGTATCCGTGCCATTGGCAAAGTATGCAGCGTCTTGGGCCATTACATTCTGGAGTGAGCAGGGCGACCTGGGCCCTTACAGGCAGCAAATGGCTAAAGGGCATTTATATAAATGTATGTAAGGTTTGCTGTTTTCTTTTCATACAGCTTGGCAATTAGGAACTGTAAAATATTGAGAAAGCTGTTATTTGTATTGCTTGCGTTAACCCGTATTGGTCAAGCCTGCAGTGGTCTTGAGAAGTTTCCCTTTGCAGGCTAAGAGAAGACTATTTTTGAAAGTTTTTGCAGTGGATTGACTGATTCAATAACGGAGCTCTTCCAATACTAAATTTTCTAAAGTAATCTATTGACCTGCAAATAGATGTTTTCTATGGAAAACTGTAAATTCTCTTGACCAAATGTGATAACTAAAAGCAAGGGTTAACTATCAATATTTTTTTTTTTTCACAGAATTTTGTCCATGTGTTAAATTCAGAGAACTTTGATGTGATGGTTTCTACAGGATTATCATTCGTCAAGTTTTACGCTCCTTGGTAAGTGTGATGCAGATACAATACACACTGGATAGTTACAATAAATATTGGTAGGCTGGCGTGATTACGTGATTAAATCAAAAATTGTGATTATTTTTTAAATCATAAATCTATATGATTAAAAATTAAATAATTGAATCGAAAATAGTTTCTACTGTTTAAAATATTTCAAAACCTACCTTTTAATTTCTCTTTAATGTGATCACGCAAATTGACATTTTGTCCATCCATTTGCGGGCCAAGGGAAGACTATTTTTGAAAATGTATCACTAGAATGACTGGCTCAAGAAACGAGCCAGTCATGCCAGTCGCGTTGCAGTGATAGATTTTAGCAAATATTCTGCTTTCATACACACTGCCATTCATAAACACCATTGCTGCTTTCGTCATTACTATGGCTGTGTTATTATGTCTGGGTAATTTGTACCTGTACTCGTGTTGATTAATTATGTAATCACGATTATTCTTAAATGATCAATCATGCGCACTCAAAGCAATAAACCCACAAGCCTAGTAAATATTGGTTTTATAAATGCGCCGCTATGATAACTGACTGCATTCTGCGGCTGAACAGAGTGAAAACCAAACTGCAATCCAATCTCTTCAACCTTCTTAACTGTGTCTTGTTCATGAATGTCCTAGATTCTCTTCGTTTCTTGTTCTTTAGCGGTTCTAGATTATGTTCTACGAGAATCTGATCATAAACACTTAACATGTTCGAGTTATGTGTCCTCTGCTTGCCTGTTACTTGTTAGCATTTAGTGCAGAAAATTTTAATGCTTTTCAATTTTGTCAAAGAAAATGTCCATTTGCAGACCAAGAGAAGAATATTTTTTTTTAATTTACCACTGGAATGACTGGCTTGATAACCGAGCCAGTCATTCCAGTGCTAAATTTTCAAAAAATAGTCTTCTTGGTCTGCAAATGGACATTTCTCGAGACCACTGCGGAAGCCGTTTTTGGCTGATATGATGGATAAAGGGTTAACAACTTCATACTGAAACTGGCCTCTTCAGCGGTCCTTTGGACTGTTCATTTACAGGCCAAGAGAATATTATTTTTATAAAGATTTACCACAATAATGACTGGGGCGAGAAACCATCCAGTCATCCCAGTGGTAAATGTTCAAAAATAGCCTCGTGGTCTGCAAATAGACATTCAATAAGCAAATATTTGGATTTTCTTGACCAAGGTTAGCAACCATTAATGATGTCACTTTGTTTGTAGATTGTAGAATGAGCTGTTTGTGTTTTCTTTTATAGGTGTGGTCACTGCAAACGCTTAGCGCCCACATGGGTAGGGTTAGCTACAAAATTCAGTGATAGTAAAAGTACTAATGTATTGATAGCAGAAGTTGACTGTACCGTCCACTCCGATCTATGCAAAAAACATCAGGTAAGATGACGTGGATGAAAATGTAATCATTTATTACCTCAACTCTTAAACTCTTAGCAATGGATGAATCCAGTTTCTATCACTATCTATAAGCTCCACCCATGCTTTGGGCATCTTGGGATCGATTTATATTCTTTGAATCCTGAATTCCCAGACACCCAATTTCTTGGTAACTAGACACTTGAGCTAACCTGTGGAATATTTTGAAACTAATTTAACTGGGGGCCAAGTAAAATTAGTTTCAAAACTTTGAACAGAATGTTTATTAGTAAAGCCATATAATTTGTACAACTGACAGACTACTCAAAGGTCATGACATCATATAGTTGAATGACAGATTGGATTAATCCATTAATGTGAACGGTTATGCTGCTTTTTTAATGTACAGGCTCTGTACAGGTTTCTATTCCTTTGAACTGATTAACCCTTTAACACTCATATCAGCCAAAGATGTCTTCTGCAGTGGTCTTACGAAACGTACATTTGCAGACCAAGAGAAGACAATTTTTGAAAATTTACCACTAGAATGACTGACTCGATAACCAAGCCTGCCATTCAGTGGTAAATTTTCAAAAATAATCTTCTCTTGGTCTACAAATGGACATTTTCTCTGAGAAAATTTAAATTTTCTTGAATAAATTTAAGTGTTAAAGGGTAAATGGTCAAGCCGACCAAACAGGCAAACCAACATCTGTATCGGTCTTGAGGAATGTATATTCACAGAACAACAGAAAGCTATTTTTGTAAATTCCTGTCATAAATAAATTTACAAAAATAGTCTTCTTGGGCTGTAAAAATTAGAACTTTGATGAATGATTTTTGCCATTCAAGCGGTTAATTGATACTCATGATTAGTATTATAAGTTCTCTGAAGCGCTGTTCACACGAGAGAGGCGCTAACAAACACAAACGTTTATCCTCCAATGACAGGCTAGTTTTCATCTACCATATTTCGCTTAATAGTAGCCTAGGCTTCTATTAGGACAAGAGGTGTTCAATTTCCAACCAAACATCTCTGAGAAAAGGGTTGGGCTTATATTACAGAGTTTTCCCAAAAAAGTTCTAAAATTTATACCACGGAAATTCAACGCATTTTCTCCCGTAAAAATTCTCACCGCCTACGTTTAATGTATACCTCAAAACATCACCGGGGAAGTGAAATTATTTGATTTGAGCGCCTAAATATTGCGTATCCTTTAATAAAGCTTGTTTATTGCATCAAAATTAATCCACAATTTGATATAAAATGGCGTCGCGAAAATATGCAAATCATGTGATTCGCCTCCAATTGAAGTTTGTTTTAGAGCGAGTACTCGGATATAAATATTCTGGAATCGGGGACTCGGAACTCGGGAATATCTATATATTATCATTGCGCGATAGGAACTGAGTATTTTCCTGATCTTAAAAAATGGGTACTCGTTTGATAAACTCCCGTATAATATCTCGCGAGAACATGATGCCTCCCATCTCAAGAACTGCTTGCTCGCCAACTTAAGAAGCCGGCTATATTGTAGTTCGTAATAATTCAATTTGGATCATTTAATGTTGATCGGCGTTACAAAGTTGATGCACATTTTCTCCCGTGCTTGTTGTTTGGTACATAAATTTGGTCTTAAAATATATTTATAAGGAAGGTATTTAATCATGCCAAGACTGTTTTACGCGCATTTTGACTACAAAAGTGTGGAATAAACTTTATTATATCTTGAACATACGTGGCCTACTACTAGTATTAATCTAACAGGCGGTCGGGTCGAGATTTACAAATCCGAGGCCTGTATTGACTTCTAGAGGGGCCGGGAATGTATCAGGGCAGTGATCGGTCTGAAGTAGACACACCCTGTGAAACGATTGTTATTATTATACACGCTATTCTTACAAATTTGCTCTTAAGAAAAATTTTCCTATACAGTCTGCTGAGTTAGGGGGTGGGCGGGCTTCTAATACAGAGTTTTGCCGTTTTGAAACTGCTAAGAAATCATTGGAGCTCATATGTCAAAGTTAGGGAGTGGGCGTCTATTAGAGCATAGGCTACTATTAAGCGGAATACGGTATACAATATTTGCTGAGTCTTAAGTGAAGGACAAGATGGCATGTTAAATTGATCAGAATGGTGGCTGGCATCTGATCCTAAAATATGATAAGAGAATGTTTAATTTTTTTCATCCTGTCGTGTGATGCGGGCTCAGGGCTAGGCTTGTGCGATTATTGCTTTTGAGTGATCACGATCTATTACTTAAAGCGATGCTAATCTCATCTCAAATGTTGTATTGCACCGATAGAATATGGTTTATAAATTCTATATCATTCATATCCTGTCACATTCCCTGATCTGTATCGCAATTATCTGTTTTGTAATATTGAGTAAATGTTGAACAGTGATCGACACCATTTTGTCTCCTCAAGCTATTGTGGGTGATGATGTCATGTAAGCTCCAATGCATCACATTCTTTATTATGTAATGCTCATCCCATTGAATATTTTGAAACTAATTTGTATGGCAGCAACAACTTCCAATCAAATTATATTCAAAATATTCAACAGCTTACCTGTAGGATTGCTTTTATACCACATTGCCAAACTATAGCTGGCGCCTCTATGACTGAGCATATATACTGAGGCAGACACACTAGGGTTTTCCTGATTGGTTGAAAAGTAAATCATGACACCCATCATAGGGTGTAGAAATGTACCAACATTTAACTACTAAATCCTGAATATCTTTCCTTAGCGGCGTGATAAAAAGCTTAAAATTACCTGGATAGTTTATGACCGGCGTGTTAGATCACCTGAATAGCTATCAAGAGATGGAATTAGTTATCCTTTAAGAATAATCGTGATTCCTTTATTAATCAACCTGGGTACAAATTACCGAGACAACAACAAAGGCATATCAATGACGAAAGCTACAATGGTGCTTAGAACGATTCACCAGGTGCAGGCGAAGAGAAGACTTTTTGAAAATGTATCACTGGAATGTCTGGGTCGATGCTTCAGCCGGTCCTTCCAGTGATGCGTTTTAAAAAAAAAAATCTCTTGCCGTGCAAATGAACATGCATTCACTGCGCGAATTGTCACGTGTGACTAATCGCATTAAAGAGCAGTTAGATGGTAGATCCAGAAATATTTATGCAGTTGAAATTATTCATGATTATTCGATTATTTAATTTTCACTTCACGATTTAGAAAATAATCAACCTTTTATTCTAAAAGTATTATTTCTTTTCAGGTGAAAGGCTACCCAACATTAATTCTTTTTCATGACGGTGAACAGATAGAGAAGTATAGCAACAAAAGAGATCTAGAAACTCTGTTTGAATTTGTAGTGAAACATCAAAGAGTACATGACGAATTTTAACTAGTTATCATTAGTACCATTATAATTATCAATCATAATTGGGTTACTATGCCCAAGGGAGGTAACCCATTACCACAGAATATCATGTTGAAGAGTTATCTCCCTGTATTAAGAACAAATAACTTTTTTTTACACAGAATTGGGTGGGCAATCAGTATTCAACGTCAGCCTATTGGATTTCAGCAAAAATTCACTCCATTTAGGGTTGCATTTTCAAATTTTGCCTAGTATGTTTACAGAAATTGGGCTCTGACTTTTGTCTCTTACAATACGCCCGTGTTTGATATTTAATAGGCATTAAGTTTATTTAATTCATTGATTGATATTTGATATTTCCATTAATAATTGGGGGGGGTTGGGTGTTTGGTCTTGTGGAACTTTCCCGCACAGATTTCAATGCAGCAGCAAGGTAGCAGGTGAAAAGCACCGGAGATTGACCATCTCCCTGTGGGAAACCGATTGGTGTTTAAAACTCTACAGAATTCACTGACTTGACTCGTACTCTCAGCTTGGTGTCTGCAAGCAGTAGTCTCACTAGTCGTAGCTCATCTTCATTGCAACGTAGTCCATCTAGGACGTTTGATCGTTCAACTGTGTCGAAGGCTCGTGACATGTCAATGCCCATTTTGTGTAAGTCCCAGTGTTTGGACATGACTACCGACACAGCATGCGTTGAGCCCATACAATGTCTGCGCAGCTGCGTCCACGTCATTCTAGTGATAAATTAAAAAAAAAAATCTCTTGTTCTGCAAATTGACATTTTCTATGAGAATATTTAGATTTTTTTTAAACAAGTTTTAGCATTAAATACTTTACTTAGTAGTCCTGAAGAGCGTTTTTGAAATTTTGTCACTGCAATGACCGGCTTGATTACATTCCAGAGATAAGGAGTCAACTGTTTCAATAGTTTTGGGCCTGCCAATGGACATTTATCAAGACTTGACCACTGCAAAAGCCTGTATTAGCAGGCTTAATAGACCTAGTCCTTTAATAGTCATGCAGGCCATAACCAGCCTCTGCTATGGTCTTGTAGAATGTCCATTTAGAGTCCAACAGAATACTATTTTTGAAAATTTACAATCTAAATGACGGGCTCGATAACCGAGCCAGTCATTCAAGTTGCAAATTTTCAAAAATAGCCTTTTGGATTGCAAATGGACATTTTCTATGAGAAAATTGAGATTTTCTTGAATAAATTTGAGGGTTAACCCTTTAATGACTAAATTTCTTCGAAAAATAAAATTATTTACTTTTTGAATGTCCATTTACAGGCCAAGAGAAGACTATTTTTTAAATTTTACCACTAATGATGGGCTCGGTTAACGAGCCAGTCATTTCAGTGGTCAAATTTCAAAAATAGTCTTCTCTTGGCCTGTAAATGGACATTTCTCAAAACCACTACAGAGGCGGGTTTTGGCCGGTTTCATCACTAAAGGGTTAAAGTGGGTGCACTACTTTGACTCATCTGCTCCAATAAATGGTGCATGTATATGTGTATGCTAATCTATGTATTGAACACAAGCTATTACTACTATGGCAGCAACAACCTTCAGTCAAATTGTTTTCAAAATCTGGAGCTGAAATTCTAATTCTTTTACTAATAGAGCCGCCACTCATTCCAGTTGTATTTCTTTGTCACTTGACCAAAACTAATTGTTGCGATGAAGTTAATGTTTATACAGCATCTTATTTAATGATTTCAAGACCAATAATAGGCAGCCACGAACCAGTTCTAAATATATTCTTTTGAATATTTTGAAATTAATTTCACTGCCATCCGTCACCAAGATTTGTCAAGAAAATTAAAATCTTACACAAGGAATGTTCATTGTGCAGGATAGCAGAGTATTTTTTTGGAAGTTTTATCACTGGAATGACTGGCTCGCTTATCGAGCCAGTCATTCCAGTGATAAAATTTCAAAATGCACCATAACATTCCTCAATGGCAATTGCAGGTATTGACTGACTTGACAGTTAAAGGTTTAATATGTTTGGTTGGATAACATCGTATCATTATAGACAGATTTGACTATAATTTTTCATGCCATTCAGCTTTAATCTATAACGCTCAAGCCCAACAAAACAACTTCCTGTGATAAATTTTAAAGAATAATCTCATCGTCTGCAAATGGACATTTTCTATAAGAGAAATTTTCGTGAGCAAATATGAGGGTTAAAGGGTTAATCAAGCATCATTTTTTTGTCCCAGCAAAGAAGGCTGTGTTACGTTATTTGACTTGTAATAGGAGAAAGTCATCTTTAGTGGGATGGTCATATATATATATATATATATATATATATATATATATATATATATATATATATATATATATTACTGGCATGATATTTACTGTTTGCAGACATGTTAAAATTTACATACTAGATAGAATTACATGAAATGCTTGCCATGCTGTTACTATAAAATTAAAAGATTTGTGCATTGAATGATCATTTACAGGCTAACGGAAGATCAGTTTTGAAAATTTCACTGGAATAACCGGCGCAATATGCATTCCAGTGGTTTCAAAAGTTGTGTTCTTTTGACCTGAAAATTAGCACTTTGCAAGACCACTGCAGAGGCCTGTTTTGACCAGTACAAATTAAATATTAACTCCTTTTGTGAAGTTAACCCTTTAATGGTCAAGCCAGCCAAAATGGCCGCTTCATCTGTAGGCCAAGAAGACTATCTTTGAAAATTGACCACTGGAATGACTGGCTTAATAACCGAGCCAGTTATTCAAACGCTAAATTTGATAAAACTAATCTTGTCTTGACCAGCAAATGCACACTGATTAACCCTTTAACACTTATATCAGACAAAAATGTCTTCCGCAGTGGGCTTAAGAAACTCCCATTTGCAGATCAAGAGAAGACTAATTTTGAAAATTTACCACTTGAATGACTGGCTCGATAACCGAGCCAGTCATTCCAGTTGCAAATTTTCAAAAATAACCTCTTGGTCTGCAAATGGACATTTTCATTGAGAAAATTTCAGTTTTCTTGAACAAATTTGAGTGTTAAATGGTTAAGCAAAAAATTAGATTTTCTTGACCAATGTAAAACCTAATTGTCAAGCCGGCCAAAATAAACCCTCTGCAGTGGGTCTTGAGAAATATTCATTGACAAAAATTGTCTTACAAACGGGCAATCACTGAGCAAAATAATATTTATTTTCTGTAAAAAAAATCCTGACTAATAAAGGGTTAATTAATATTTATAAGTAGCATTTTGAATGCTTTGAATCGCTGTTAGCAAAAGAGGGGTTATTAGTTATTTGTATAATAATTAATATTTATTTATATATTTCAACAAACCTGTTTTAATGGCCAGGCCAGAAATAGCTTCTGTAGTTGCCTTGAGAAATGCCCGTTTGCTGGCTGAGAGGAACTGATTTTTTTTAAATGTATGACGCTAATTTTGTGCTTGATAACAAAGCCAGTGGTTAATTTTCAGAAATAATCATTTCTTGACTTGCAGGCATTTTCTTAGATAACCTTGACCATTAAATGTCTAGCAGTTCTGACCTTGACATAACAGTATCTCATTTTCAAATATGCCATATACACGAATAACCTGGATCAAGTTTGGATGGCTAACTATAGATAACTATGGGTAACTAGACACCAACCGAACTTGAAATAGTTAGCTAGCTATTCAACTATTGTCGACCGAGCTCAGTTCTACGAAATTTGCATAAATTTCAAAATGACGGACACCCGACGCTCGTCGCAAATAAATACATATAAAAGTGTAAATATTACACAAAATAACATAAGTTTTGATGAAATTATACTTTCCTATTCGATGTCACAGCATTATTGTTCAATGTTTTTAAGTAAAGTCAGTGCTGTGTTACATGTAAGTGCTATCTATACAATTAATGATATGAATCTCTGATATATTGTTGCTATTAATGCGTTGGTTATTGTCACGTCAAACATATGATAAACTTTGATGATTACTTGGTTAATTAAGAGGTTAATCCTTTAGTGGTCAAAGGTTATCAGGAGCTACTAAATATTTGATTATTTAAATGTCTATTTACATGCCAAGCGAAGAAATTTGTGAAAATATTGCACTGGAATGACTGGCTCGGTTATCGAGCCAGGCATTCCAGTGATAAATTTTCAAAAATAGTCTTCTCTCGGACTGTAAATGAACCGAATTTAGGGCAAGTTTTGACCGCCTTGATCATTAAAGGGTTTGTCTACATTCAAACACGTCTGTATTGAATACTTGTTTTTTAGCCCAAATGGTTGTGGTTCTTTCAGATAGTGACCGGTTCTTTTAGATAGTGACCACCTTTTGATGGTCAATACAATGTACATTATAGGCAGGTTAGAATGTGGACCACTCAATGGATCTCCATTTTTAGCTATGCCCCGCTAAGCTCCACCTTCACCTCGCTCATGGTTGGATCGATCGATCTCTGAACTCCCTGACTATCAATTTCCAGAAAACTATACAGGTAAACTATTGAATATTTTGGAACTAATTTGACTGGGCGCTGTTGCTGCCTATGGCGGCAACAATGTCCAGTCAAATTAGTTTCAAAATCTGCAACAGCATGTTTATTAAATAGTAGAGACCTACAATTCGTATTGTAACATGTCAGACTATTACGGGTTAAAGACAGGCCAAATAGAATCATTTATGATGTAATGATTATGACGTTATCCTACACGTCATTTAGTTAATTATGACATCAGATGATAGATGGATACTCTGGAAGGGTGAATTATTTAATCATAATTACAGCGACTACATGTTTAATCCCTTAAATTTAGAATTAATAAGTATGACAAGATTTAATGGCTTTAATAGTTAGTATTTACAATAACTGTAATCTAACTAATTTAAAAGTGTCTTATTAACCTTTTAACACTCATATCAGCCAAAAACGGCTTCTGCAGTGGTCTTGAGAAATGTCCATTCGCAAACGAAGAGAAGACTATTTTTGAAAATTTATCACTGGAATGACGGGCTCGATAACTGAGAAAATAGCTTTCTCTTGATCTGCAAATTGACATTTTCTATGAAAAAATTGAAATTTTCTTGGACAAATTCAAGGGTTAAAGGGTTACATTTTGTATAAGCATTGAACAGAAATTTAATTTTTCTTACAAATTTCAACACGCACATCTATGATATTTGTTATCACTACTGCTTTGTTTCACTCTTAAATAAAATGTATTGAGCGTCACACATTTATTTGGAAACAAGGAGTGAGATTCTATTTATATCACCGAAGATTTTATTTTTTATTTTTTACATATAACTGATAATTTGGGCGAATTTTTTTCTTTTTTTCATGACAATTTTGTCCCACACCTTACATTACTATTATTTTGACATGAGACACTGACAAACATGTGTCTGGTGCCAACATGGGGTGAGGCACAATAATGTGAGCACCACGGATAGATCTCTGAGTGCATGTCAGGTCATATCAGTAGTGTCCATATGCCACCAACAGGACTGATACGCTTTACCATTATAATGGGCAAATTTGTCAAGAAAAGATAAAATTCTCATAGACAATATCAATTTGTGGCCCAAGAGAATATTTTTAAAAACTCACCACCGGAATTAGTGGCTCGGATACCAAAAATAGTCTTCTCTTGATCTGCAAATGAATATTTATCAAGACGACTGCAAAATGCATTTTTGTCCAGCTTGAGAGTTAAATAACTAACCCTTTAATCGTAAAGCTACATGTAGCCCAAACCTGGTCTTGCAGTGGTCTTGAGAAATGTCCATTTATAGGCAAAGAGAAATATTTTTTTTGAAAAATAGCCTGTGGAATGGCTGGTTCGATTATCGGACTAGCCATTACAGTCACTGTAGTAAATTTTATAAAAATGATTTCTGTAGGTTTGAAAATGGACATTGACTATGGAAAGTTAATGATTACATTAACAAATCCTGGCTGTTAAGCGTTTAACCCTTTAATGGTCATACCGGCCAAAACCATCCTCTGCTATGGTCTTGTGAAATGTCCATTTGCACGCCGAAAGAATATAATTGTTGAAAATTTACCACTGGAATGACTGGCTCGATAACCGAGCCAGTCATTCCAGTGATAAATTTTCAACAATTGTATTGTCTTGGCCTGTAAATGGACATTCAATAAGAAAATATTAAAAGTTTTCTAACCAAATTTGACCATTAAATGATTAAAGAGCTGTTGTCATCTCCCTCGAGCTGTTCTGATGTTGCCATGTTCTGATTCGTGATGTCAGCCATTATTCTCACACTAATTAAGCCTTATTACATTATATTATTGGCTACTCAGTGTTTCTCATGGCATCTAAATTTTGGAGGTCCCAGGGACCACACACCTAGAAATCTATGGGTCCCAACCTGAAATCTGGGGGTCCCAAACTGGAATTTGGGATTCTTATGAAGTTTTTCTCATCCATGCTGGAATTAGAGAGTATCATGGGTGCACAGCTATGAATTATGGGGCCCAATGCTCGCTTTTGTGTGGGTATGTTTGTGCAAAAAAAACCTATAAATCTAATTAATATTTAAGAATCATGCAAGATTTTCATGGGACCAACTACCACAACTTTTGGGGGTCCCAAGTTACATTTTGTGGGTCTATACCCTCAAAGGACCCTTATGAGGAACACTGTGGTTATTCATCCTGGCCTTGTGAGATAAACTAGGGCCAGTTTCATCCTGTGATTGTCTATTCATTTGCACAGCAAAGTTTATGATCTTGTCTCATGACATAACATATTGGTGCATGTAATGTGATAAATAGCAAGAAAAGATCTATCGACTATTGTTCAATGTGTATGTTCATATATAACAAATTTTATTATATTATCTCGTTATATACTTTACTAATCAATTAATTATTACTTCACTATGTACATACATATCAATATAACGTTTCAGTCACGTTTTAAAAGCTAAACGTTTTAGTGTTAAATTTTGAGAGAACTTATTTTCATGGCATTTATAAATGAAATTGACATAATATTCTGAAAGCTCTTATTCATACAAAGTTGTTTCTATATAAATAATCTTTATTAACACTATTGATTAAAACGTCAAAACTCGGAAGTTGTCTTAGCGAATGTCCATTTGCAGGCCAAGAGAAGACTATTTTTGAAAGTTTACCACTGGAATGACTGGCTCAATAATCAATACAGTCATTCCAGTGGTAAATTTTCAAAAATAATCATCTGTTGGCCTGCAAATAGAGATTCGGTAAGAGAATGTTTTTATTTTCTTGATCAATCCTGAACATTAAAGGGGCTAAGCGAGGGATTTTATCAGAAGAAAATATAATATCTTACGTAAAACTGTTATCTTATCATAGCCCATTTTGTGTTTGTGTACATAGGTGTGTTTGTTATTCTATCTGCTAATTATTTTGAGAATAAGAGAAACCTGAAACAGCAACAATTTTCTGACAAATAGCTTTCAAAATATTCAGCCTATTTCTTATTCGGAAGCTAGCTTGCTATAAATTTTTGTTGTTTCTAATATTCGTAATCGAATTCAAATTTCGGGTCACCATTCGTTCATTCATTCGCTTTATAATTACCAAATTATTGACTAATACTGACAACAAGGTGCAATCCTCTAAATATCTAGCCCAAAATTAAGGTTTATTTAATCGTTTCAAATATATAATAGATTATATGCTAATATTATATATATATATAAATATATATATATAAAATAAGGTCACACCAGAATCTGTACTAACTATCTACATCAAAGATTCTTTCTCAAATTTCCATTTCAAACATTACAGGATGAGTGATTGTCAATAGTTTTTTACTCCATGAAAAGTCTGTATCTTGTTCACCATAAGTGTCTTTCGTGAAGAATGCCTTATTATCAAATGTGTACGGTGCTTAATTTCAGAGCTGTTAGCAAATGGCTAATGGTCAGATTCGGTCACAAAAAATTCAGTTTCATAACAGAAAAGGTCAACCTGCAACCCAAGAGAAGAGTATTTTTGAAAATTTACCACTAATGACTGGCTCGATTATCGAGCCAGTCATTTCAGTGTTAAATTTTCAAAAATAGTCGTCTTGGTCTGCAATTGGACATTCAACAAGACCACTACAGAAGCCGGTTTTGGCTGATATGAGTGTTAAAGAGTTAATGGATGAATGCACTTTTAGCTAGGCCCCGTCCAACTCTAGCTAAGCTCCGCCCAACTCTAGCTAAGCTCCGCCCAACTCTAGCTAGGCCCCGTCCAACTCTAGCTAGGCCCCGTCCAACTCTAGCTAAGCTCCGCCCAACTCTAGCTAGGCCCCGTCCAACTCTAGCTAAGCCCTGTCCAACTCTAGCTAAGCTCCGCCCAACTCTAGCTAAGCTCCGCCCATGCTTTGCGAGTGTTGCAGTCGATTTATGTACTTTGAATCATGAATTCACAGAATCCCAATTTCCTTGTAACTATGCAGCTAACCTGTTGATTATTTTGAAAATAATTTGACTGCGAACCACCCAGTCAAATTAGTGATTGTGACGTCGGCCTACACGTGATGTAATTAATTATGACATCATATACTTCCCTAACAGATCAGATTTATCCATTTGGCTTAATTCTATAATGGTCAAGCTGACCAGAACCAGCCTCCACCAATGCCCTTGCAGTATGTCCAGTTATAGAGCAATAGAAGACTATTTTTGAAAATCTTACCACTGGTATGACTGGCTCGATAACCGAGCCAGTCATTCCTGTGATAAATTTTCAAAAATAGTCTTTGCTTGGCCTTCAAATGGACATTCACTAAGCAAAGATTTCAATTTTCTTGAAAAATCCTGACCAATAAAGTATTAATAACAATAGCAATGGTAAATATTTTGTATATTCAAAGATGACTTTTTATTTCTTTCTTTTGTGGTTTGGGACTGTGTTGTTGTTGGTGAGGTGGTAGTAGTAGTAGTCTGGGAAACATTATTCTTTTTTTTAAGTAGTCATAGACAATGCTATTATTCTGATTAGATGCAACGTAAACCCTGTCAACCTGTGACCACATTATAGAGAGTAAGATTAATTATTGCTATATACAGGTGGTCGCTTGATATATAGGTGCGATACCATAAAAATACCTTGTACGGCTAAAGTGTGGCTGTTCTTTAACCCTTCTTGTGTCAACTTAACCCTTTATTGGTCAGTCAACTGGTCAGATGACCTCTGTAGTGGTCTGGAGGAATGCCTACTTGCAGGTCAAGAGAAGAGTATGTTAGAAAATTTGTCACTGGAGTGACTGAGCCAGTCATTCCAGTAGTAAATGTTCAAAAATACTCTTCCCTTGGTCAGAAAATAAATAATGGTCAAGCAAAAATTTTCTTGACCATTGATTCATTAATGATCAAGGTGGTCGAATCAATGGTCAAAGTTGTCAAAATGTCCTCTGTAGTTCCTTAGAGGAATGTCCATATGCTGGACTACAGAAAAGTGTATTTACAAAGAATAGTCTTCATTGGTCTATAAAAATAATAACTTTTCTGAAAGATCTTGGTTAGTAAATGGTTAACCCTTTAACACTCATATCAGACAAAAACGGCTTCTGCAGTGCTCTATAGAAATGTCCATTTGCAGACCAAAAGAAGACTATTTTTGAAAATTTACTTCTGGAATGACTGGATCGATAACCGAGCTAGCCATTCCAGTGGTAAATTTTAAATAATAGTCTTCTCTTGGTCTGCAAATTGACATTTTCTATGAGAAAATTGAAATTTTCTTGAACAAATTTGAGGGTTAAATGTTTAATTGATATCATGAGTAAGATTTTAGTGAGTCGCTGTTGACAGAAGGAAGGTTAACGAAGATGTTCCTGTGATCACCTCGCTTGTAGAACCACCTCTTGGCTCCAAAAGACAGGTGGCTGGGTAATGAAGTTTAACTGAGTGTATTCGGTCTCTCTCAACTCATTTTATTCTATGTAATGAGAAATAATGATAGTCTCATAACAATACTAGTACATATAGTTTGCATGCCTATTTAAATGCAGATAATATTGTACACTAATGAACATTGCTAAAATGCTATTGTTTCTTATGGACGATGTTCTTTTTTAGGCCAAGGGATGAGCATCACTGAAGATCACGTCAAAATGCATTTTTGGCCTGTATTAACTATTAATTAGAAATGTAAATATCGCACACATGCCCGCATGCACACACATGTGCACGCACGCATAGATAAGGACATGAACTTAGATATAGATTCTCAGTTTCAAATTATTTGTCTGGCAGTATGAATTCCAATATAAAAGAATCTATTGAAAGTTCCACAACGAATTTGCTCAGAAATAATTTATTTAACAATATTAGTAAAAAGAATACTTCAAAATGTGTACAGTTCTTATTTTGTTTTTTTCTCTGCATTGAAGAAGTGAGTGCATAAGTCCTGGGTTCCAGAAATGGGATATACCGGAAATCTGACTACATATTAAATGTTCTGACCATGTTCTATCAGTGAAGCATCCATGACGGGTTAAATGCAGCCATATTATGACTGATCGATAATGGTAAAATCACAAGCTTAAGACCATAGTCATGAAGAACATGGCTGACCATCCTCCATGGTATAACAATGGACCTTTCCAGTTTATCCATCCATCATATCATGTCATAATCAATTATGTGGCGTGTAGGATGATGTCATAATCAATTACAGCATGAAGGACTCGATTTAGTCCACCTGAAACGCTTAATAGTCCGACATATTGTACGAATTGTGTGTCTTGACTATTTAATAAACAGTCTTAACTATTTTGAAACTAATTTGACTGGGTGCTGTTGCTGCCGCACGCTTCGGTGGTCATCTTCGATGTAACTCCAGAATGGCTGGCCAGTTCAAGCCCAAATTTGAGAGATATAATTAGGCACTAAGACTCATTAAAGTTTGTTCAAGGGATGTTTATACGTAAAAAAAAAAAAACCATGGCTGCCATGGATCAATCAAATGTAGCGTTTTTGTTGGCCACATTTGATTTTTTATGTGAGAGATCTTCAAGCTACTTTTCAGGTCTATTCAAAACAATGCAGTATGCTACTAAGTGGCTTCTGTATATGTTGTAATTATAACTGCTTGTTGGTGTCTTAGTTGCTGCTGTCTGTCTTTACTGATTTGGTGTGTATCATCATCTAGTGTGACGTTGGCACAGAATGTGAATTATGATTGGTCGAGAAGCCATGTTTAGGAGTGAACTGTCTGTTGCACAAATACCCCCGTGAACATTTTGAATCGTTTGTTATTTTGCAAGAATCAAAAACAGTGTTTAAATAATAGTAAATAAACCGATTGCTACACTGTTGGATCTACCAAGGATAGGTTCAGTTACCTAACATGTACGAATCTCAATCTAGAACTAGATATTCTACATTATCTCTGTTCAAATAAATAGCAAGATCAAACCTACTATCGGCATTGTCGTTTTTAGCATGGGGATACCCCATAAAGGAGCTCCACAAATCACAGATCTCCTCAAGTCAATGTTTACCCTATCACATAGGTGTACCACGTTACTGGAACAACCAACAATGTGATTCGTCCTTGAGGAAAATTTTTCCCCAGTTGGCATATGTAGAACCAGATTAATTAACCTGACCACAGCCTAAGACATGTAATGTACATGGAGAAGCCTCAAATCTGTAGACTGAAATGTTTTTATTTGGATCTCGATTCAAACGCCCGACAACGTATTGTGCAAAGTATTGCGATGTTGCCACACAATCCGTGATTATAATACATGGATATTATAGGTAAACTGCCATTTAGCTTTAACCCTTAGCACTCTGGTGTCAAAATTGTTAATTTTCAAATTAAATTAAAAGATGAGCTTGTGTTCATTTTTCAACAAATTTGGTGGAACATGGTGCTGTTGTTGTAGACAGCAACATCGTCCACCAAAATTGTTGAAAAATGTACACCAGTTTCTTTGCTATTGACACGGTAAGAGATAGAATATTGACATCAGAGTTGTAAGAGTTAATTCGGTATTCAAAACTAAACTAAGATGTTAGCTTTGGTTACTGCATTTGAATCTGTCTGTCTATCTGTCTTGCTGTCTGTCTATCTGTCCTGCTGTCTTGTGTGTCTATCTGTCTTGATGTCTGTCTCGCTGTCTGTCTTGCTGTCTGTCTGTCGGTCGGTCTTGCTGTCTTCTCTGTCTATCTGTCTTGCTGTCTGTCTATCTGTCCTGCTGTCTTGTGTGTCTATCTGTCTTGATGTCTGTCTAGCTGTCTCGCTGTCTGTCTGTCTTCTCTGTCTGTCTATCTGTCTTGCTGTCTGTCTATCCAGTGTTTAACATTTCGGACAAAGCTGCCTAAGTTGCAACTATGGTACTTGAATTATTGTTCTGAAATTTATGAAAATTAGTTTCATAAATTTCTACATTCAATCAAGCAATTAAAAGTATTATGTATCTCTTAGAATTCTTCGGGTGTCAATTTTAAAGGTGTTGCTAAAAGAGTTGCATACCAGCAACAGCTGAATACAACACAGTTTAAAATTGATACCAGCTAGTCGACAAACAAGACATTGAATATTGTAGACTGGCCATTCAGCATTAAAAGGTATACAGCCTACTTATTGTCCATTAAAGGTCAGACTTGTGCCATAATTATGCCTATTGTCCAGTAATCTGCTCAATCAAGAAGAATGGACTACAAATGGTGAGGGGGGGGGGGGGTGTGATTAGCAGGACACTAACTTAGTTTCTACAAGTTTATACAGTGATAAAAGAATACTTACAGAATTAGATGTAAACATGTCACAGGTGGAATTTTCCTGTATGCCTTATGTTATAATTTATGTAATGTTTGACCAACTGCTATTAACCCTTATACTCTCTAAGTAACACAAACAATATATACTGACCATATTGGTTTTCAGGTGGACTCTGATGATTAATTGCTAAGTAATTTGACTCAGGGTTGTTGCTGTCTAAACAGCAACCACTTTTGATTAAATTATTTTCAAAATAATCATCCGAATTTACAGGGAATTACTTGCATAATAATCAGATTCTGGAACTTGGTAATGAAAGGGATAATTAATTATTTCTATTGTGGCTCTCTACCTGCTGTTATGTAAAAGTTATTTCTGTTTATTGACATGGCGATGAATGGGTACATTTCTGTATAAATGTGAGCTGAAAGTTGTGTGCAAGGAGGGCGATAGACAGAAGATAGTGTGTGGGGTATAACTTGACCACACTAGTAAGACTGGAATAAAACTAACTGTTGAATGTATAAGTACAACTGATGATTATTGAATGGTGATTATTTTACTGAAAAACAAGTTATTTAACATTTAGTCTTGAGTTGTTCATATTTAAGAAGTAAGCAACCAACTGTGGGGCTGTCAACCAATCAGCCAACAAGTAGTAATCAGCCTGTCAATCAATCACTCAATCGTCAGTGACCGAGTTAGCCAGCAATCAGCCCGCTTAATAGTCAATCAATTGATCCAACAGTCAATCAGTCAGTCCATCAGAGTCATACTAAGATAGATATTCATATCAGTCCGTTGAGCAGTCCTTCCATCTGCTGACCCACGGTTAGAGCTAAGTCCTGTTACGATACAACTATAGCGTGCTGCACCTGTTCCCAGTTTGGGTTTGATAACACTGCTTATAATGATGCTATTTACTGATGACACTTGTCCCCATCTCGCGTTGGGTCGTGAGAAGTGAAATTTTTACTCCCTTTGATTTATTTCCTTTGTGATTTTCAAATTAACCTTTTTTGCTTGGATTTGATTTATCAATTGATGAACCTAGTTTTTGCTATGACCCACCCAGTCTAGTCCCCAGACGGGGGTTCTCATTCACCCCCTGGTGTTGTTTATGAAACCCATTTTTAGCTCACCTGCCCTGAAAGGCCAAGTGAGCTTATGCCGTGGCGACCGTCCATCAACTTTTTCTTTAAACGACTTCTCAAGAACCACTGGGACGATTTCTATTATATTTGGCAGAAAGCATCGCTAGGGCATAGCGATTAAAGTTGGTTCAAACGAAGCCGATCGGCCACAATCCAAGATGGCCGCCAGTCAAAATAGCAAATTTTTAGAAACACTTGAAAAAATCTCCGAAACCGCTGGAGGAATTGATTCAAAACTCAACACATCATCTAGTGCAAGGGTAGACCCAAGTTTGTTCAAGGCAACCTGATTGGACGATTTGCCTGGCGGCCATCTTGGATGACCTACTTTTCATGAAAACAACTCCCAAACCGCTGAAGGGATAGACCTGAAATTTGCTAAATATGCTTATGGACCAAGGTCCATTCAAGTTTGTTCAAGCGAAGTTCGTACGTTAAAAAACATGGCCGCCATCAACCAATTCAGCGTTTCTAGGTCATATTGGCTTTTTGTATTTGATGTATTTTGATGGCGAAAATTGCTTTATATATGCTTATCAGTGTGGCGAGTTCAAATATGCCACTTTCGAGAATGTCGGATAGACGGTTTGGCTGCCATCTTGGTTTGTTTTCCCGCCAAAGGCTCCCATAGTAAAGCAATGGGCCCATAGTAAAGCAATGGGGAATTCTTTAAACGACTTCTTCTCAAGAACCACTGGGCCGATTTCAATTATATTTGGGAGGAAGCATTCATAGGGCATATAGATCTAAGTTTGTTCAAATGAACCCGATCGGCCAATTTGTCCGGCGGCCATCTTGGATTTAGGCCGATTTTAGGAAACGTCTTTAAAAATCTTCTCCGAAATGGCTTGGGGGATTGATGCAAACCTCATGAAATATGACTTATGGCAAGGGAACTTGATTGGTCAAATGGTTCGGCGGCCATCTTCGTTGACCTAGTTGTAGTGAAAATGACTTCTCCAGAAGTGCTGAAGGGATCGGGCCGAAATTTGGCAGATATGATTAGGGCCTAAGTGCCATTAAAGTTTGTTCAAGAGAAGTTGATCCGTCAAAAAACATGGACGCTGTGGGCCAATCAAAATATAGCATGTTTGGTGGCCATATTGGATTTTTTTATTTGATGGATTTTGAGGCCGAAATTGTTTTTATGTGTTTTTGGGTATTCTTATCTCAAATTTGCAGTTTTCGAAACTGTCGGACAAATGGTTTGTGGTCATCTTGTTGATAAAGAGCATTCTAGTTGAAATGCCTATTGTCCAGGTGAGCGATACAGGCCCCTTGGGCCTCTTGTTATTAGACTTAGGCATAATTGAGTGACTTATTATCCACCACCAGTTATGTGATATAACTAACTACACTACTTGGATTGTTAGAATTGTTAACTCGTTATCACCATCACTATAGATCTGTTTAATCTTATAGCATATGTTACCCGCAAAAGAGAAGTATTATATTTAAGAATTAATGAACTATCAATTGGGTAGTGTAATTGTTAAATAATGTAAAATGTATTTAAGTAGAATGCAGAGACACCCCCCCCCCCCACCCCACGAGCAGAGGCAGTATAAAAAACAAAGCTGTTGGCCAGTTTCCATATAGTGAGTGACCAGACGCAAGTCAGCAAGTTGTATTAGTCTAGTCATCAGATCCCCCCCCCCCCCTCACCTGTGCACCCACACTTTCTCACCCGATCTAGTGATTTGTTCTGATCTTCTCAATTTTTCCTCAATCTGAGGCATTAAAATTGTTACAATTACAAAAATATGAACAATTCATGTTCGAATCCTTTGGAAAAGTGGGGGTCATTTGTCTTTCTATTATGTATAGTTCAGTAGTTACGGAAATTGCCGATCTTTTTCGTCACGCAAGACATAATCCAAGATGGCCGCCAAATGTATTCTGATCACAAATTTACAATTGTCGAAACTGTCGGATAAACGGTTTGGCGGTCATCTTGGATCATTTTCCCGCCAGAATCTCCCATACTAAAGCAATGGGAAATTTAAAATGTTTTCTTCTCGAGAACTGCCTAGCCGATTTCAATTATATTTGGCAGGAATCATCCTTAGGGTGTAGAGATTCAAGTTTGTTCAAAGGACAACGATAGGCCAATTGGGCCGGTGGCCATCTTGGATTTTGGCCGATTTTTAGAACCGTCTTTAAAAATCTCCGAAACCGCTTGGGGGATTGATGCAAACCTCATGAAATATGATTTATGTCAAGAGCTGAACCAAGTTTGTTCAAGGGAAATTAATTTGTCAAATGGTTTTGCGGCCATCTTGGTTGACCTAGTTGTAGCGAAAATGACTTCTCCAGAACCGCTGAAGGGATCGGGCCAACATTTGGCAGATATGATTAGGGACCAAGGGCCATAAAAGTTTATTCAAGGGAAGTTGATCCGTCAAAAAAACTGGACACCATGGGCCAATCAAAATATAGCATGTTTGGCGTCCATATTGGATTTTTTCATTTGATGGATTTTGAGGTCGAAGTTGGTTTTATGTGTTTTTTGGATATTCTGATCTCAAATTTGCAATTTTCGAAACTGTCGGATAAACGGTTTGGTGGCCATCTTGTTGATAAAGAGCATTCTAGTTGAAATGCCTATGGTCCAGGTGAGCGATATAGGCCCCTTGGGCCTCGTTTTTCTTTACTAGACATGTTTAGGGAGTCTAGAAAAATTAATTTCATAAACAACACCAGGTGGTGCATGAGGACCCGTTTTGGGAACTAGAACACAAACATCGACATCTTCCATCAACTATTAATTTCCAAAGTGATGGCTTAATTCCTTGCATCAAAAGACGGATCGAGATTGGATGAACCCATGCCTATAGCTATGCCCCGCCCATTTCTAGCTAAGCTCCGCCCACACGTCCGTGCTGCGATCGATCGAACTCTGAACTCCCTGAATCTCAATTTCCATAAACCTATGCATGTAAGCTGTTGATTATTTTGAAACTAATTTGACTAGGTGATGTTGCTGTAGCAACATCGCCCAGTCAAATTGGTTTCAGAATCGTCAACAGAATGATTAAGTAGTAAAGACATACATTTTATACCTAACGGACTTTTAAAAGTTCATGACGGACTTAGCTACGTCATTCCTTAGACCTACGGATTTGTATGATGTCATCATATATGTGACGTAATTCATTATAACGTCATATAGTTGAGTGACAGATTGGATTCATTCATTGTTATCTCCCCCCCCCCCCCGCTTTAGCGAAAAGGTGTGTGTGCGTGCGTGTGTGTGTGTGTGTGTGAAAATTGCGTCTCTTGCTTACATACGCCACCCTCTATTATTTTAATACACAATTTTTGCTCCATTTAGAGTTGCTTTAATTGTAATTCGGAATGCGCATCAATCAATCAATCAATCAATGTTGCTCCTGTAAATCTGTCAAAAGTGACATATTCATCTGGATCAAGAAGCCAGATTGGTAGGTACAATAACATGTGGCGGCAACCCTCTGTTCGGTACAACCCAATTTGTAAAAATTTGATACGATGAGACACTATCGTTAATTCGTTCGTAAATATTTCTACCGTTTGTTTAAAATAATTTCAATTATACTTTAATATGAGATACAGGGAATATGGGGTGGGGAGGTCCCATTGCCAGCAGGCCTACGCCAGGATACATTGGTTTAGTCCAAATGTCTTATAATGGTAAAAATAATTGATTTTGGCACTTCTAACCTAAAGTTATATCTGGTGGCATAACTGGAGACAAACCATCAGGTTACAGCAACACCATTCACATTCGCAATGTTGTAATAGCTGCACGCTGGGTACTCGCTGCCTTACCTGTATTGGTCCTGATATTATTCCACGGTGTATATGGCCACCCAGTACTCCAGAAATATTACACTAAACAATATGATTAGTCATTGTGAATTTTCATAAGGACGATATACAGTTATATAATAGGACACATCTATGCGTAGGTATAAGCAGAGACTGTATGTTAAGTCCCTGGTATAAGTGACATATTATCTCAGTTGTGTAATACAGTACAACTAAAAAATAATTAAAGTAGTTTCCAAAGCAAGAACAGAAGAAACATACATGTTAGTAGAATTTTGAAGATAATGTAAAAATGTTCGTCTGAATATTTTGAACATAATTGGATTTGATACCAATTATGTTCAAAATATTTAACATTACATTTGTTGGAATCGTGTTAAGCTATCTCTGAGCTGCATTGTAAAGGCTACTATTGTTTTCATTTTACTCCTTCAAGACGAGACAGAAATTGATCTGTTGGCGTCTGTATCGAAAATGTCAATTATCAGTTGACGTGAATGACCTTCACTACGTCCCGTTACAACTACGATGTATGTGGGTCTGTTTGAATGCATGGGGTTATTCATTGGAAGCGTTTCTTTAAATTTAATTTGTTTTACATCACATGCTCTTCAGTAAGCTAGAATTGAGGTAATCTCTAATTGTTCTTGTATTATTTTTTTGCGACCGCTGGATGGTAGTTCAGGTAATATATATATATATATATATATAGGTGTATATATATATATATATATATATATATATATATATATATATATATATATATATATATATATATATATATATATATATATATATACACCTGTGCAAAAGTTAAGCACCAGCAAAAACAATAGAACGTAGAAACATGATGGTACAACTAGGCTGCCATACTTTTTGTCCCCGCGTTAGCTGACATAATTCCAAGTACGAAATGCACATGCATGCATGACTTCACGCCGCTTGATGTCCGTGCGTGGCGGGAAACAGCACACGTGTTCAGTTATGTAAAAGTCCAGTTTGAGGTGTAGAACATTACATACAGATTTAGGCGACAAGATTAGGAATTTTGTGTTCATGACCGTGGTTTATTTGTACAGAGAGAATTAGCTCTTGATTGTGAACCGCTATGGCAAGACGAAGGTTAAGTGATCGTGTGAAATGGCAAATCATAGGCATGCATACCACTGGTATGTCATGCAGAGAGATTGGCAGACAGCTGAACATTAACCATACTGTAATCAGTCGTTTGATTGCAAAACATGGGCAAACTAACGAGGTGAAGGACAGGCCTAGATCTGGAAGACCGAAGAAGACTACTGCCCGTGATGATCGAGCCCTAGTACGCCTTGTTAGGAGATCTCCATTCACCAACAGCAGAGTGCTCAGCCAGCAATGGGAAACGCGCAATAGAGTGTCAATGTCTACCGTCAAAAGGAGACTGTATGCTGCTGGCATGAAAGTTAGGAGACCTGTCAGACGTCCTCTCCTCACTGCACACCACAAAGAGGAGCGTCTGAGGTGGTGCAACGAAAGAAGACACTGGAACATGAGATCCTGGAGACTGGTACACTGGTCCGATGAAAGTCGGTTCCTGCTTCATGCCACAGATGGTCGAACTCGTGTATGGAGGTCCAGACGCACGGCGTACGACCAACGTAACATCATGGAAGAAGTTCCATTTGGTGGAGGTTCCGTTATGATATGGGGGTGCATCTCATTTGATTGTAAGCTGGATCTGTTGACTGTACCTGGAACACTAAATGGACAAAGATATCAAGATTCCATACTGGATAGAGTTGTGGTCCCTCATTTTGTAAATCATGCACCTGGAACCTACCCTATATTCATGGATGACAACGCCCGACCACATCGTGCTAGAGCTGTGCATGAATACCTCCACCAGAATGCCATCGAAACCCTACCATGGCCAGCAAGGAGCCCTGACATGAACCCTATTGAGCATATCTGGGACATTCTGGGAAACATGGTGAGAAGGAGGGATCCTCCTGTGCAGAACCTACAGGAATTAACAGACGTGCAACGAATACCACAATGGCGTATCAGTCGGTTGGTGACCAGCATGAGACGTCGTGTCCAGGCCGTCATCCAGGCACAAGGTGGATATACCCGGTATTAATAATGACAGTCTCAAACTCGTGCACACATGTTAAAATTCGTTTTCAGACACCATTAATGACAATCTAGCCACGTGTGTCAACTGTAGGGCAATAGTTGTCAGTTGTGTCAACGTAACCATATTCAGGCCTCGTTTTCAAGTTCAAACAAAAACATACAGTGTTTCCCCACCATCATAATCAGCATTCCTCTAGTTGCATTATTACCTCTTGCACTAAGATGGATGGGTACATAAATGTGTATGCTATTGCTTTCTTCATAGCACATGAATATACCCTCGCATGTGCGTAAAAAAAAAAAAAAATATATATATATATATATATATATATATATATATATATATATATATATATATATATATATATATATATATATATATATGGTATAGCGCGAATCGACCGGTAAGATATGGACCGACCCAGCCAGTCTGGGTACGGGATGGCCGGGCCGTGTACGTTCCGAGCACGGGCCCCCTGGGTAGCATGATGCGCGTGCATAGAGCCGATTACGAGGTCGAAAATGTCCGTGGTAGCGCGCATGCGCGAGCGTCAGAGATTGCTTAACAACGCGCGTTAGCGTTGGGTAGAAAAAGCATCTCAAACAGTACCGAGTTGGTACTGGTAATCCTTTTAGATTGTATCTTTCTCGCCGTTCTTGTGAGGGCCGCGGCTCGGCTTTGATTCTGTGATCAAATATTTATATTCGTCCCCCAGGCCATCTGACTTCTTGAAGATCCTTAGAGTCGTGCCAAAGTGTGTCTCTCTGATCTTGTTGCATCACTAGTTATCATACTTGTATCGACAAACAGCAACTTCAAACTTAAATATTACTATGCATTTATTCTTCTATTGTTACAATCATAGCTATAGTCTAACTAAGACATCTAACTAACATCAAACATTCATGTTTGTAATATAAATAAATAAGTAAATAATAATAATAATATTCTTTATTTTGCGAGGGTAAATCGTCAGTTGCCTGATGTTAACGAGGCCCTCAAACATATATACACTATGTACAATACTATATAATGTTTGTACAAATGTCGAAAAATACAAAATACAAAAATTGCTGCAAGATTAATAATAAGAAGAAGAATAGCATTATTATATTTTATATTATGATTGCCTACTTATAACTTGCGCACCTACAGTCGTATAGACACAAATTAACGCACACATCTACGGACTTACATGCATACACTTACGCACACTATTACGCGAGCATGGGCGTACGCACACATACACAACGGACAGACATGTAGACAGACAATCTACCTCAAACGCATTCTTTCTTCAAGGCAATTTTACGGTTAAGCTGTTCAATATTTTGAAACTAATTTGTCCGGACTGCTGTTGTTGCGTATGCCAGCTTAGGCCGTGTTCTTAGTGGATAATCAATCAGGAATAACGTCTTACTGATGTATGGTGTTATTCCAGATTGGCACCAGCATGAACACGACCTTAAGATATAAGGAACTATTCCTACATTTGGCGGGGACTTGTCCATTGTTCATGAAGGCGCTAGATACGTCATTTTATGAATTTATTTGAATGTGACACCAGACTACAAGTGACTTACACACACCTGCATGCCCTTATGCGCGCATGTGGGTACCCATTCATGTACAATTAAATAATAGTGTTAGCTAAGCTCTATCCAACATTAGCCTGAGTTGGGATCGATCGAATAGGTAGGGCCCTCGACTCCGTAAATATGTTTCATTATTTACATAAATATATACCTTTATTGTGGTGTAGATATGTTGGCTGAATAATTTGAAACCATTTTGACAGGATGCATTTTCTGCCCATGGTAGTAGATGCGCCTAGTCAAATTGGCTCCAAATTATCCAAAATAAAGTTTATTAACAGTAAATACATACACTTCGCATAGTCTGACCGACTATTTAGCGTTTTTGACTGACTAAGATGGCATTAGTTGTTTAGTTTGTTGTGACGTCAACCTGGATGTGACGAAATTGATTATGACGTCATATATTTGATTAATACATTGGATCGAAATTGATTATGACGTCATATATGTGATTAATACATTGGATTCATTAATTGGACGAAATTGATTATGACGTCATATATTTGATTAATACATTGGATCGAAATTGATTATGACGTCATATATGTGATTAATATAGTGGATTGGATTCATTAATGGTATAAGAATTATTTAGCCGTTTCAAAATGGCTCAGTGATACATCATATAAGAAATAGACATAATTCTATTTTGAAAATTCCAACATAAACGAGAGAGAAGCGTCAGCGAGCGAGCGAGCGAGAGAGTAATTAACTATAATATACTACATTTATATATATATATATATATATATATATATATATATATATATATATATATATATATATATATATATATATATATATATATATATATATATATATATAGTTTACATCGTTTTAGCTTAACTGCTTGGCTGTTGGGTTTCTGCAAATTATGTTTGCCACGAGG